>JAJJWW010009974.1:0-20629 GCA_023531295.1 Papaver armeniacum
GTTCTTGAGTAATACTTGTATGTCTCAATATTTCTAGACTTCTTAGTCTAAATTAACGAAGTTGACTTTAATAATCTAACGTCCTAAGTTTTGAAACTACAACATGACAATCAATCTTGACATACCAACGCTTAGCGGGTTCAACCAAGCAATGCTCTAACACGTTTACTTACCTATTATGATCTCTTCAAATATGTATCTTTATGACTCATGCAACTTACCCCCATAGAGTTTTCGGGAGTGGAGACATATTAGTGATTAGGTTTCTTTGTAAATGAAGGAGATCGATGCATCTAACCCCGACAAGTAATGAAGTTTGTTGAAAGATTTTATTCCATGTTCTTGAACAGGACTTGCAAGACAGGTATACAAAAACAAATAACAAGATATTGTTTTTTTATGCCAGAAGAAACAACTCACAACATAGAGTTTTCGTAGAGAAAACATATTACTTGTTAATTTTTCATAAACCCTATGTAGGTAGGTTGTTTCTCTTTGTACAAGTCATGTTCTTCTCGATGCAGCAAACCTGACAAGTAACCTCCTTAGTTTCGGTTGGTGATCGTAAACTCCTAACATGTTAGAGTTTCTTGCATTACTCATCATTAGTATGGTCTCCTTCCCTTAATGAAAATTTGGTTGCAGGATATGTATACAACATTAAAATATCAAGATATTCATTTTATGCTGGGAATAAACAACTCTTTGCATCAAGTTTTTGTATAGAAAACATATTACTTGTTTAGTTTCCAAATACTCAATACGTGAGTTGTTTCTTTTGGCACAAATCATACTCACCTTATGGAGATCGATGCAGCAAAACTGATCAAAAGCGACCTGCTTAATTCCAGTTGGTGAGTAAACTCTTAACCCATTAGAGTTTCTTGCATTATTATGGTCTCATTTTGTAAAGATTGGCCAGTTCAAATGAGCACCGACGTGAGGTACGGCAATGAGGTGAGGATGGGGAAGGCAATATTATTTAGACACATGCAACTTATCCGGTTATGAATGACGATTTGTGAAATGAATGATCTTTGATTGTGGTTTTGCCATTTATAGCCTAAAACCCATTAGAGTACTATTGATGACGATTATGATGACGTACTAATTGTAATGCGGGGAGATTTGTTCACTCCTTTCGAGAGAAATTGTTTTTAAAGTCAAAAGTTTGGATTTGATTTATTTTGGAAATGTTATGCACTCTAGTTTTTCCAAATGCAATTCCATGACTTGTATATATGAATACTAGGTGGTTGAAAGCTTGACCTCATAGTGAATAACAAACCGAATTGTGGGAGGGGACGTCATGCTTCGCAATGATGCTCTATGAGCTATTCCAGTTTCTGAAATTTTGTAGCGTCATTTACACTGGCGTTGTTGTTCTGTACATTTTGGTGCATTAATTCTGTAATGAAGTTTTTCAGTACATTTGGTGACTCTCTATTATGCACGAAGAACATTTATAATAACCAAGTCCATTGTATTTCATGACATTTTAAACCTTTAGTTTAAGGCCTGCCTCGATTGTTCGAGGCCTATCGAAAAAGAACTCATCCTAAAGCTAGGATACGGGGTGTTTAAATTGAGCAAAAATTCCAAACTACCCCTCTATATAATCCCAACTCTAATTATATATAAATAGAAAATCCTTTCCGTTTTCATCATTTTTCTCTAAACAACAAAAAATTAAAACCATAGAACTAAAAAAACTTTCCATTTCATCAAATTTTAAGAACCTTAATTTCATCTTTTTTCCCAACCGTTATTTAAGGTAATTCTTCATCAATTGATTTATACATCTAAAATTGGATTTTTGTAAATCAAGATTTCCAAAAACTACCCAGAATCATTAGATGTAGATCAGTTGTATCCACCGATTTTGGTAATTGTTCTTCATGTCCATAAAGAACTAGCAGTAAAATTGGTGCATAATATGCGTCTACATCCATCGATTCCTATGATGTTCTTCATGTCTATTACGTTATCATTAGACATATATTCATATGTCTTCTACTGATTCTGCGGTTTCACTTTTCCGGAGATTTTTTAAAATAGAATCGGTGCATATACATGTCTTATCCATAGATTTCTTGTGTTTCATTTTACAAGATTTTCATCCAGTCAGAATCGGTTAATTTGCATGCAACTTATCCACCGTTTACGTGGATTTCATTTTGAATCTTTTCTTCTTCAATCATACTTATATATTAATTTTTTTATTTTACTTGTTTTGTAGATATGGATTTCAGCCACTTAAGCTTCTAGATATTCAAGAAAGTGATATTAAAAGGAAGGTAGAACTAATCAAAGGACCACTACAAGTTCTCCTTCGAAACTAGAGAAGGCGTTGGAATTGGTAACCAACTTTCCTAATAAGAACTTGAAAAGCTCATGATTTACAAGAAGGAGGAGAAAACAAATTGTAGGTCAAAGGGCACATAACGGAGATAAAGGAGTTGTATGAACTTTGAGCAAGCCGCTGCAAAAGAACTTGTTGTTGTTCTTGTCAACGTTGAGTTTGGTGTTATTGGTGATGTTATCCCGCTGGTCTTGTTGCTCCCGATATTTTATTATGCTTATTAAGACATTATAAGATTAAGATTCTATGACTTTTAGTGGTTTATAACTATCAAGACTTTTGGATGATGTTTTATTTATTTATTTTTAATTTATGGTACAATGAGCTTATGTGTTTTTATTGTGGTTTGCGATGGGTTTATGCGTGATTCAACTTTTTTTTTTTTTTGTAAATACAAGCATACAATCGGTTGGTAGAATTATTCGTATATACCTATTCTGAAAGCATGGAAAAATATCCATTTTGTGTTGATTTTGTAAACCACAATCTCTCAACGTGTGCAACAATATGAATCGATTCTAGTAAGTGGAAACTTCAACTTTTCTTCGATATTCAAAGCTACAATCGGTTGATTGATAGGTGTAGAATACACCGTATTTTCTATATAGAGTTTATGCTTTCTTTCTTTTTTTTCGTGTGAATTATGTATTTTTTATGTGTGCTTTTGAGTTATCGATCGCTGGAGTCGCACGGAGGAAACGAAGAAGAAATTATCAAGTGTGAGCCAAAGGACGAAATTGTCATCTCACGAGCAAGTGATATATGGAGTGACCCAAGGTTAAGGGGCAACTCTTTTGGAGGAGTACTAAAGCCAGGCAGAAGTAGAGGTTAAGGGGTTTCTAGAGGGTGGCCCCTATCAGTTTTCATGGGTGTGTTATTAGCATCCAATTTTAACCCACCTCATAACCCTACATGAGAGACGACTTTCCTCTCATTACATTTCAGTTTCTATGAAATGAAAAGAACAAGATTGCATTTCGCCGTTATTAACGAGAAAGGAAACAGATCGAGAGTCGGGAATCGAGTGAGAAGATGATGGAACCGTATGAATGAAGATTGAGAGGTTGATGCTGCCGAGATCGAAGGAATTGATTTGCTGTGGAAGTCGTGGTTGCACGGATGTGTTTGAGAAGATGGGTTTGTTGATGCTTGCTGTTCTTCGGGAAGAAGTGGGCGAGTGTCAAGAACAAGATGGGTCGTGTTGGATTCGATGGAGATAATGGGGTTTGTTGAGGAGAATTGCAAATTGCTTTATTGTTGATGTTGTTGTTTATGGAATCATGGTTTTATATCCGAGGTTGGGCCGAAATGGAAGAGAGATTTGAAGTGCAAATGGAGAAATTAGGGTTTTGAGTTGAATTAGTGTTTGGGTTCACATAAGGATCTCATCAATTTGGTTTTGGTTTGATTGATAAAAGTGGAGTTGAATGGTTAAAGTGAGCTGCAATGGTTGTGTGTGTGGCATTTGCAATTGGGAATTTGAACTGAGTTGGTCTGAGAATTGGGTTGGCTGATACTGTTGTTAAGATGGTGAAGGAAGAGGTCACAGTTGAAGCTGGAATGGGAATGAGCTATGAGAAGAAGAAATCATTACCATGGATTCACCATTAGTTGGAAGTGGAGCTGCTGCTAGGATTGAGACTCTCAGGGAAAACTGGAAGACGAAGATGGAGTTGGTGCTTTTGCCCCTTGGTGTTGTTGCTTAAGAGCCAAGACTGATGCGACTTAGATTGCGTTAAAAAGGGCAAGGAAGTTGAGACCGGTAATGGGGTTAGCTATTTTTAATTACAGTGGTCTGGTCATGAGGCCAATCGGGTGGTGGATCCCGAGCGGGTACCATGCGTCAAGCCATGAAATTGAGAGATGACTTGAGATGCGTAGAACTAGATGGATATCATGGAGCCGAGGCAAATGGGCTTTAGGCAAAGGTGCACTGTGATGTTCTCGGCTGATGGTGGTTATTACAATTGTGGAAGAGAAAGGTGTCGAGCGTGAGTTGATGTTGTTGGAGCTGGCAGGAAATGGGAGTGGCGGGATTGAATGCAATGGAGGTGATAAGCTGCAGGTCTGGAAATTGAGTGAAGGCTGATGGCAGGTGGTCTTGAGTAGTTTGGAGGTAGATATTCGCAGTGCTGGTTATGGAAAGTGGAGTGTAGCTACAGATGTTGTTGGAGCTGGGTTGTCTTGCTTGAATGGTGTTGCTCTTTGTGCGGCCAAGAGAGTTCATGGGTTGCAACTATAAGTGGTAATGATGCGAGCTAAGCGGCATTGCGATGGCTAGAAACTTGTGATGTTGAGTGGTGATGCGAAGGTATCTGAGTTGCGGTGAAGGTGGTCTGCCACTTCAGGAGTTATTGAGCTACTAGTGAACTGAGAATGGCAAAGATATTTGGTGCCGATTGATATGAGAAGGAGCTGAGCTTGTGGTGCGTTTGCGTAATGTTGCAGGTCTTTGTTGTGGTGTTGAATCTACAAATGCGGTAGTGGAGCGGTATGATGATTTGAGTTCAATTGAAGCAACAAAGCGAGTAGCAGTGGTGGAATAAATGGCGGGCGAGAATGGAGTTTGGAGCAGAGCCATCATTTTGTGACTTCATGTGAAGCGCAATCATGGTGCACTAGCTCACCTGGCTGGCAAGAAGGTGAGCCGTGGGCGGGTTGCATCCGACCAGTCTAACTTGGCTACCCGACTCATCCGACAAGTGACCCGGTTTGACTCTCCCGACTCGGTCCGACCGAGTTGAATCGAGGCTGACGTTGACCCGTATTGTTTCGACTCGTTGATCGGTGGTCGAAGCGGACTTTTGCTTAGGCCACCGAAATTTTCCGGCGACTTTCCTACGATTCAGCCACAATGTACCGGACTTCCGGCGACCACTTTGGGGCATATTTTACACGGGTTTCTCCTCCTTATGGGCTTGGTGGATTTTCACCTAATGGACTTTGAATACTAGACCTAATTTTAGAAGTTGGAGAAAGCTATAAAAGGGAAGGTCTTCTACAACATATGATATCTTTTTCTTGGAATTTTGGAGAGCCACTTTTGTTTGTGCTTCTAGGGTTTGGTTTTGTTCTTCTTCTTCCTTGTTTTATTATTGAATATTGATGATGATGAACTCCATAGCTATGAGTAGCTAAACATCTTATTGGTTATGGGATAAAAGTTGATTTCTCAACATGCTTTTGATTCAATGAATTAGTTTTGTCTCATTAATTATTGTTTGTGATTCACAATTAATAGTGTTATAAGATTTGAAAACTTGTTAGGTTGAGTCCGAATCAATCCTATTTGTGTTCATCTCTAGAGCTATATTAGGGTTTCAATCTGGCGTTGTTCATCCTTGATTCTAAGTAGCATAATTGTGGTTAGAGCTTGTAGTGATATATCCTACTAGTCACAAGTGAATCATAACTTTTGTTAAAACGTTTAGTGCTTTTACACATTCGTTTGCATTGATGAGTCTTATTCCATAAATCTTAATGCTTTTAGGGAGTTAAACTTAATTGTGCTTTTACACTTTAGGTTGCTTTCGGCTGAAGAATTCACATATGCATCTTTTAATGTGGTTGTGATGAAAACAGGGAATTAACGGTTATACTTACGATCAAGATATCCTAGGACTTTTAATAAATACTGAGATTAAATACCAATTCTAATCATTGATGAAAATACATGTTTGTGAATGATACTATCCAGTGACCAATATCTTCTCCTTATTGATTTCTCGAATTACTTACTTTGCTTTTAATTACTTTTATTTGCTTAAAAACAACAAACATACCTTGGGTTACTTAGAAACTAAAAAATTAATAACAACAAAACGCCTCTCTTGTGGATACGAACTCTTTCTTATCGAATACTATATTTATATCTAGTTGATTGGGAAAGTGAAATTATATTTGACGGATTGACAACCGACCATTGATGTTGACACTATAAAAACCGATTCTAGTTGGTCTTAAAGCATAATCGGTAATTAGGGACATTCACTAGTACCGATTGTGCCCAATTATTTCACTCCTTTCGGAAAAAAACTAGCCATTGGGTCTTCCTTTATAAGAATGACCGCTTTCCCAGACTCAATCCGGCCTAAATTTACATTTTTATTCACTCGTACTCCATCAATTACTCAAACAACACACACTAGTTTCATATACTCTCAAAGTTCATTCATTGACCTCTCTTTCTACTTCATACCCTCTACACACAAGCATGGCATCATTTGACTCAATCAAGATTTGGCACCATGGTGTAATGAAACAGACGTGAAGATGTCAAGTCGAAAGGGTTTTGAAACCTTTTGGGGAAGGATATATCTACAATATATGTACGAGATTATGGAAATGCAAATAGAAAATCTCGTAGCGGATACAAGATAGGTAGCAAGTTATCCAAAATGCGACAGTTGATTATATAGGCATACAAGTACAAATATTTAACCTTAGCCATTTAAGCTTGTCGATCCAAAAATATGTAAGTACTTTTCGAGTTGTTTACATAAGCTAGGTTATTTGATCTTCTAATTGAATAACACTAGCAAAGTAAGTCGCGTTGTTGTATGTGATAGTCGCAGAAATGCACTACTCGGGGGAAATGGGATATGAAATCATCATGATATCCAGAATTTCGGAGGATGTCCAGGACTTTATGTCGGGTTTCGTTGAAGTGGACGAAGATTCCTCCGAACGAGAGATTGCTGACTTATAATAGTTTTTGAGTAGATTTTATGGGTAGATCTCCATGTTAACTCTTACGAGACTATAACTAGTCCACTAGGGTCACCTATGAGTTAAAAGGACAAGTGCAACCGTGATGTCTATGAAAACGAGTTAAGTGAATTAAAATGTATGAAATTTCTATTAAGTATAAATGAAATCTTTCTTGTAATACGTGTTCATTAATCGGTTTATATGGATCCAACATCAAGCTGAGTCTTTGGTGAAAATCGGCTCCTACATAAACAAAATCGGCTCTAAACAAATATCCGAGAACACCAACTTGATGTAAAAACCATTCATGTAAAGGGGGCTAAAAAAATTTATAAATATATTGAAGTTTAGTGGGCTAAATACTAAATCATGGAGGGCTAAATCCAAAATATTTGATAAAACTAAGGATGAAAATGTGATTATTTTGATTTTAGGGGGCTAGAGCCGAGGGTTAGTCAACCCTTGGCTCATCGACACCAACCGGGTGGTATACGTGTGACACCATCGATTCCGGGGTTAGTGTTCTTAAAAAAAAAATTTATGTTTTGAAGGTTGATTAACATCAATTAGTTTCACCTCTAAGGCCTCTTCCTATGCACATGCCAAAACATGGTATTTGGCATATATGCACCCACTATGGGTATGCCAAACTGCCAAACTCATATGCCAATATGTTATTTCACGGCATATAGGCATGCAGAGGAGTTTTCAGCGATAGAGTCTTCATCGCTCGATGGTCACACTGTCGTTCGATGGTCATTCAATCGACAGCGACAGTCAAGCTGTCGCTCGATACTTTGATAATCGCTCATCAGATCTTCATCCAACGGCTAATATTTCCCCCTACCGGATTTCAACCAATTCCAACCCAACTTCAAATTCATTTCACCATGCATAGTGCATAACCGAAGTGGATTTGACTACAGAGGAAATAACATGGATCATGATAGTTAAGGTGAATTCATCTTAAGGTGAATTTTTCTTTTTTTATTGGTCTAATTCGCTACTATGAAGGTGAATTTTTAATGAAATGTAAATATGGTTTTAATCTGAATATTAATTTAAAAGATAATTTCCATTAATCTAAAAAAAACAAAATTACATTTCACATTTCAACTAAAAGAAAACATTTTAACTACTCATTTCCTTATTAGTTTCCTCCAGGACCAAAGATCCAATTGCTCGCATTTTACGGATCCATAGAGTTGTTCAACAAACTAGTTAAGAGTCTTAGGTTTGAGGCCGACTTGGTGGTTGAGTCTCACGAGAATCACCATAACCTTGATAAGCAATGGGAGTACGGGGTATGGGAACATTATACAAATCTTGAAATACGTGTGGTTGATATTGTTCTTTGGAATGGTTGAAATGTTGATGAGGTTGAGGCAATTGGAGTATACATATTTGTTTTCCTAACTACTTCCATGTTCACACCACCACCCGAGTCGGTATGTCGGTTGTGAATGACTAAACATACGTGTAGGAGTTGTATCAAGCCAATGTTTTCTTCACCACCGCGTACTCCTTGAGTATCTAACACCATGTTTGGGGTTGAACTTTCGGATCCTCCTCCATATGACGAGCGTCTCAATCTTCTTTCACCGCTGCGGCTTCCACGACTTTGCTGGCTTCCCGACTTTGATGACTTGACGACTTTGCTGACTTCCACCGGGACTCAATCCTCTACCAACTCCAACACCAGGACTCAAACCTCTACCAGCTCCAACACTGGGACTCATGTCATACATCATGCTTTCCCTCAAACTTTGCATCTGTTCCAAGTGCATATTCTGAAATCCCTGAAGAAGAGCCTCATAATTGTTACACGGTCGATACTCCAACTCTGTAGCATTGACCCCGAGGTATGGATAAGTCCGAGTAGGTGCACTAGAAACAATTGGATAAGTAACAATCTCTCCGGATGTCTTGGATATAGTCTTTACTTCCCAAGAAAATGGTGGCATGTATGACGATGAACTTTGAGAAGGATATGTAAATACGTCACCCGTCTCCGGTGGAGGTTGGGAAGGAAGAAATTCATTGTCAAGTGGCAACCTACCTAAAGCTGGGAAATCCATCGACCCAAACTTTGCGGTTGCATGGAAATATTTGGCTTGAAAATAGTATTAAACCAAGATAGGTACTCATTTCGTCCATCGGCTCCAGGATCAATTCATTGACTTCTTGCCAACTATGACCTTCTCTTATCAATTTGAAGTAATCGTCTGTGAAACATCATCTGGGATAAGGGTTGATAGCTATCAACGATCTCCCTTGCATGAAGAAGAAGGCATCTTTCACCATAATACCAAACACCCTTCTCGAAATAGGGTTGTATACACACCATCCTTCTAAGGCTTAACTCTACCATTGTCGACCTAGTTCTTCTTGGAACTGGGTACTTCTTCATATGGCAGTGAGATAAGGTTATGGCTTGTTCTGTGCTTGAATCTTATGAACAATAGCGAGTATGTTGACCATCTTCAATCGTGTAGCTTCCCAATTCTCGGAATCATACTTTCGTATGATCTAAATACATTCGTATAATTCTTAAGACAAGGTTACAAACACGGAAATATGTATACCACCAATCTTTGAAAAAAATAACATTCACCAGGTTAATAACTTTTCCATATGAAAATGACAAATAAATACATAATGTGAAAAGATTGGTTCTTACCTCCGAACTCCCCAAAAGCATTAAAACTATCTTTATCACACGTCGAATTATCATAGGGCAATGTAAATCTCACGATAAAATCGCGAGTCCCAATCGAGTTGGTGCTTGCTCTAAATCTTCTAATGCTTTCGAGAAACCCAATTAACACTCTTTTGAGCTAGCATTTGGAAAACAGACATTGGCCCGGTGTCCACAATACAAACAGACGTTCTAGCTCCTCAAAATGGTCGAGGATCAAATATTGATTACCGACTTCCCCATTTTCATTCATTCTTCTGGCATAACTTATTTGGAAAAAACTTTTCAACAGGACACCTTCAACCCATACGCTTTTATTTGTCTATGTGAAGGATTTCCTTCTAATTCATTTGAGTATAAAGGAAGTCTTTCTTTCCGTCTACCTTCGATAACCACTTTAGTCTATTAAATGGAATGGAGTTCCTTGGCATGGAATTAGGTTAACATGTATAAATCTATCGGTGTAACTCCTATTAACAATAATTATTCATAATTAGAATTTGTTGATTTTTATGAAATAAAACACATAATCTAAAAATTAAATTACCGAGAAAAAAGTGACTTACCGCATTCAAAGTCCTTGAAAAAGAACGTGTTTGTAGTCTTCCACCATCGTTCTAATATAACTTGAACACCTTGAGTCTGTGGTTTCTAGGTTGTATTTGATATAGATGTCGCCAAGGATATCTTCTCACTCTCTCTTGAACAGCACCGGAAGTAATTGAAAAATTGTACGTAACTCGGTTCATCCACCTCTTAGATTTATAGCGTTATATCGCCCCTCGTTATCAGAAAGGTGATTAGAGAATACACCTTCGCGGCTACTAGTCTAACATTATTAAACTCATAATTTGTATCCACAACAAAACTTACTCCTTTGCACTGGGTACTTGTAGATGCTTTCCCTTTTTGTTTCTTTTCTTTTCTCCATATCGATTAAAATAATCGTTTGAAGGTTTTAGGAAGAAGAATTGAGAAGAAAATCGGTGGTTTTCGGAAGGTTTTGAAGAAAAGAAGTGAGAAGAGTTTAGAAGAGGTGGGAGTATAGTTGCGGTATTTATAGGCGGCGAAACTCGAGCGGGTGGCGATATTGATTATATCGACGGCGATATAAATTCGGCGATATTGACAATATCGCCAAGCGATAAAGTCTTTATCGCCGGGCGATATTGTCAATATCGCTTCGCTGTGAAATCGATCGCTCTCGGTTTTCCCATAGTGGCGCAAATGGTTTGGCATGCCACCTAGCATGCCAAACACCATTTTTTTGGCATGTGCATAGGAAGAGGCCTAATACGGTTAATTAACAACTAAAATAGTTATTGAATACTAATCAATCTGGGTAATTAGAGCATCCACAGTCGTGGAGTATAACCAAATTTTTTGGTAAAAAACAGACGCAGTGGAGACGGAGTAAAGATCAAAGACCGGACTATAACCAAAACCCGGACCATATTTAGTCTTTAGTCCGGTCTTTAGTCGGGCGTAAATTGAAGTTGCGCACCGATGGGGCGTAACTCAAAGTTGCGCCCCAACAATTAAAAAAAAAAAAAAAATGGGCGCAATTTGGAATTGCGCCAATGGGCAACTTTGAGTTGCGCCCCAACAATAAAAAAAAAAAAAAAAAAAATTAGGCGCAACTTTGAGTTGTATGCCCCATCAATAAAAAAAAAAAGAAAGTTGGGCGCAACTTTGAGTTGCGCCCAACAATATTATAAAAAAAAAAAAAAAAAAAAAAATGGGACGAGATTTGGAATTGCGCTCGGTTTGGGCGTAACTCAAAGTTGCGCATGACCAAATTTTAGTCTTCCTCCCCTTTCGTACAACTGGACTAAACCCAAATTTTAGTTTTTTTTTTCTTTTCTCTTTGGTTATGGTCGCACCACTGCAGTTGCTCTTAGCCATTACCAAAACTAGTTGGTTAAAGGGCTTTTGAGTTTATTTCAAAATGACTTCCAGTGGTAGGTCCCAAACTAGCCAGGATTTAAATACTTCCGATCTAAAATCTATCCGTCTAGGAGATAACGACTTACAAATCAAATGGCAATAAAATCAAATAAGTATCAACATAATTCTAATTGTTTCGAGAATGATCCACCAAAGGGAAAATGCTTTTTCAATCAACAAAACAGTAAATAACATAGGGCAATAAACACAATCATATTATACAAACGGTTATTTCATTACTGCGTTGCCAAGAGCTTTGTTTGTTCATCCCATAAGATCAAACACATCTATCAGAAAATCTGATCCTGACAGGCTTCCAGTAAAGTTTACTTTGCAGTACGCGGGAAAAAGCAACCCTGCCTGATCACAATCCCACTCTGTGATTTGTGGACATGACCTTACGTCAAGATATTGTAGAGTTTTACATGATTCCAAGAGTTTCGTTATTCCGAAAACAGTGATCTTCGGGCAGCTACTTATCCTTAATATCTTCAAACTTGACTCAAATCCACTGCTTGCCAAGTCCTGGAAAGCCCTATCAGTTACCTCCTCACAACACCCAATATCAAGAGCTTCCAGGTTTTTGCAGAGAGATAGGATGCAGCTCAAGGCAGAATCAGAAATACTCAAGCACCAATCCATTCGCAAAAATTTTAGTTTGTGATTACATGAGAAGGCCAATGACTTTATCGATTCATCAGAGATGTTACGGCAGCCACCTATGACAAGAGTCTCTAGATTCTTGCATGAGCGAGCCAATGAATAAATGGAATCATCTCCAGCTTTAAGGCAATCCAATAACTTTAACGTTGTAAAGAGAAGAACATGACTCGAGGACGCTCAAAATCCCAGCATCACCAACATTAGTGCACTTACTGACATCCAAGAATTTTATCTTACGACATTTATCAACAAGAGATGAAAGCCCGAGTCTGTTATGTTGATACATCCTTGCAATGCCAATGCCTCAAGATGAGGGCAGTTCTTTGAAAGTGCTATTAACGTTCCGTCAGTAATGAATCTGCAACCAACAAGATGCAAGTTTCTCAAATTGCGGCATCCCTCTGCTATGGCAGTTAATCCCTTGTCTGTTAGCTTTCTGCAGTAGGATATATCTAATGACTGTAGACGTGGAAGTCCTTTCCAAGTTCCACCAATCCCTTATCTGTAATACCTGTAAAACAAAAAGTACGCCACAAGCGTGCAACAACCTCAATATAAAAAACAAGGCTAAGAATGACAAAATGTAAGAGACTTATCGAAACAAACAACTGCCCTATATTGATAGGGTGGTGATCTGTAGAGACTCAGGGCAGGTTTTATAATTAAGGACTTATTTAACCTTACAACCAAGCGGACTGCAAACTAAAGAACTCGTCGGACACATTGATTAATAACTCACTGCTACTAAAAGGTGTTTTAACTAGGAAATTTATCATTTAAATCCCTGCACTTCATAAAGCGAAATGGAAAGTAACACAAACAGAAAAAGAAGAGAAAACTTATACTTACCCTGACGAATGAAAATCGCATAACCAACAAAAAAATGTTGCGTCAAACATTAACCTCATATACCTACCAAATTTCTATACTTAGTTGGAAGAGAAAAAAAAGTTGTTCACAAGCAACAACTTTCATAAAACTAAGCAAGCTAATCGATAAAGACGAATGAACCAACATTTGAATTATTGGTTTGGTAGAGCACCAACCAATTCATTGACCAGGATAGAGTCATGGCATCATTTAAAGAACACTCAAACTGTTAAAGATTCTCAGTAGTGATAATTGAATCCGTTGATCAATCAACTTTTATCGTTTCATAAAAGTCGAATAACATTTCCCCAACAAAATTCAATGATTCTAGAATTTTACCAACTTCCAAAAATGAAGAACCCTATGAAATTTTGAAAACCCAGAGTTAAAAACTCCATAAATCTACAAACTTTTCAGCTCAACTATGATTCTAAGAACTAATTTCAAACAATCCATTGAGCAATTAAGATGAATTTCTGAAAACCCAGACTTAAAAACTCATAAAGCAATCAACTTTCCAGCTCAACTAACATTCTAAGAACTAATTTCAAACAATTCATTGATCAATTAACATGAAATTCTAGAAAACCCAGACTGAAAAACTCATAAAGCAATCAAATTTCCAGCTCAACCGACATTCTAAGAACTAATTTCACAGTGATTAGGAGTTCAATTTGTAATTCAAAATCAAAAGGGGGAAGAAGAAGTATAAAAACCAAACCTTTACAGTTGTTAAGATGAAGCGTTTGTAAAGAAGTAAACCCATTAGAAACAACAGAGATCAGAATCAGTAACCCAGGATAAAACGAACGAGAGAGTGATTGAGAGAGATCTAATTCCCACAATCCTTGAGAATCTAGCAGCCATTTTCTTAAGCATAAGAGGACCTGCTCTTGCACAAAGCTTCCTCCTTTCTGTACTTTGTAAATGTAACCATTTCTTACATACTAATCCAAAACCTTCTTTATCTTTATAGTTGTCTAATTTTGATAGAATTGATCTTAATTCATCATCTGTTAGGGTTTCATTTATGCAAACCCCCTTGCTGATGATTTCTTCATTGAGTTTTGACATTAGAAATGATCCAAGATAGTTTTCCTCTCTCTCTTTCTTTCTCTCTGGTTTGCTCTATCTATCTACTGAACCCTAAACTCAGTCTTTCTATACTGAGTTCAGCTCTGAAAATGACAAGTACAAAGGGACAACCATATAATAGTACAAAAGCTATTACTTTTCACATTTCTATGTTCACCTGTTTTTGGTGCTTATTGATGTGTCAAAATCTTAGACTTGTTGGGAGCCAAGATGCTAAAATGTGTAGCCAAGATGCTGCAGGTAGATAAGATGGAAGAGGTGCGATGGTTGAGTTGATTATTGCACCACCAACTTATGAGTTGGCATGGGGGATTTTTTTTTTTTTGAGAAAGGAAGGGTGTTTTAAAAAGAATGGGGATTCATTTGGCTTTGTTGGTGGAGTAGGGCACTAAAAATCTCAACATGCCAAAAGAATGCCATGTACCAAACAGACTGTTTTTTGTGTAATACGTATCCTCGAGCTCCCTACAATCAGCAGTAGAGCCAGGACTAAGCCATGACTAAAAGCAGGAGCCAGAAAGGTTAGGGGCAAAAATATAAGATTCCACTTCATGTTTATTTGGCAAATATGAAAAAAAGGATTAATTTGTTGAGCTCTGTGCTAAAATATCTTCAATAATCCCTATGAGTAGGGCAAGCGGGGCCAGTTAAACCATTTTGTTATAAGTTGGTTTTTCACAAAGAAAAAAATTGTCTCTACGAACGAGGATTTTAATATCGGACCTCAACTACGAAAATTATTTATTTTTTGGTTGTGATATTACTAGATTAGAAATGTTTGACCAACATGTATTGGAAAAAAACACGACTAGATTCATCAGAAATACAATCTTTCTCTTTCTCCCCTGTTTCAAAAAGTATCATGTGCGGAAGCGTTAGTAATTTTAAGTTTATCTTCCCCTTCCCAAAAATCACGCCACTTTTTTACCATACACAACAATGGGATTTCCGACACCAATCTTTACGGTAAAATTTTGGCAAGTGTCACTAGTTCTTGAGTCGAGAGTCAGCACCGGCATGTGTTGTTGCGCTAAAACCCTGCGGAAGCGATATGCACAGCTACAAACGGTACTCCAAATATTGCCAAGAACACAAACTAAAGAAGAAAAGAGACGAGAATTTAACGAGGTTGAATCCTCGGGAAAAATAAGTGATTTATATATTATCGCAAGGGAGAATACATATAAACCCTAAGAGAGAAAGAAGAAATTTTGGTGTGTTTTCAAGGTTCTCTACTAGGCTATTTATATACACATAGGTAGGGATTAGGGTTTCATAACTTAGCTAATAAGTCCCTAAACTTTAGGATTAAGAAACCAATAAGAGTTATCAAAACTACGATTTTGGTTTATCAAAATCCAACTCCACCAAACCCTAGCTTCTCACACGGTTTTGGAGTTCCACTATGTTTGGACTCTCCACAAAGCCGTGTCCTTCAACCGCCAGCGTCCAGCAATTTCTCCACCTCGGATCATGCATTCATGCATAGAGGCGATCAATACACTAAATCACCATTGTCTTCCCAACGTCGATTGCGCCATAGGCTGCCTCGTATCCTCTTCAAGGAATCAAACCGACCGTAGTTCACTCAATGGCCTTCTTAGAAGGCCTCGACTAGGTTTCAGAACCTCTACCCCAAAGGGTCTCACCAATGGAAGAATGTGGATCAATTCCGAGAAAATGACGAAACTTGATTTGAATACTACCTTCGTTAACATATCAATTTGGATTGTCTTTGGTATCGATCTTCACAAGTAGAATGTCTTCTTCTTCCAGAATTTCTCTAACAAAGTGAAATCGAACATCTATATGTTTGGTTCCCGGCATGATGAACTTGATTCTTAGCGAAGTAAATTGCACTAAGACTATCTGATACATGGGCGGTTGTTCCCGCACAACACCCAAGTCATCTAGCAAACCTTGTAACCATATAGCCTCCTTAAATGCCTCGATCCAGCGCCGCCATATACTCGCCTCTCGTGGTTGAAAGCGCCACGATGCAGGACCGCAAGATTGATCTCCAACTTTGCTGGTGCTCTCTTTATGGTAAATACATAACCTGTAGTTGAGCGTCTCTTGTCGAATCACCCGGCATAGTCGAATCCACATAACCAACACCACGGTGATTGTTCCACGTCTTCCTTTCATAAACTCCAAGCCAACATCAACGATTACCATAAAGATACCTCAAAATCCATTTCTGACTTGCCAATGTCCTTTACGAGGATTATGCATATAACATTTGATCATGCTACGCATGTGAAATATCCAGGTCTTGTACATACTATCGCATACATCAAGCTACCATGACACTAGCATATGGGACTTGGGCCATATACTCACGCTCTTCTTGATAGTAGGAGACATATCGAACTCAACTTAAAATGAGGACCAAGGGGAGTACTTACTGATTTAGTTCCTTCGCAAACACCAATTTACGTAACACTTTCTTCAAGTATGCCTTTTGAGACAAACAAACTTTACCCTTCTCTCTTTCACGTTGAATCTCCATGCCAAGAATCTTCTTAGCTTCTCTAGATCTTTCATCTCGAACTCAATTGACAATTTCTCGCTTCAATGATCAATTTCTTTCGTTATTCGATCTTTATTAGCATATCATCGACATATAAGAGCAAATATATGAAAGACCCATCACGTAGCTTCTTGAAGTATACAATGGTCATAGTGACTTCTTGTGTATTTCGGCCAATCATAAAGCCGGTCAAATCGCTTGTACCCTTTGTCTTGGAGCCCATTTCAACCCATGACGATTTTTTCAGCTTGCATACACAATCTCTTTTCAAGCAACTTTGAACCCACTCAGGTGAGTCATATAGATCTCCTCTTCTAGATCACCATGTAAGAATGCCGTCTTGACATCTAGTCGAACTAGGTCTAAATCATATTGTGCTGCAAGGCCAACAAAATTCGGATTGATGAGTGCTTCCTAACCGGAGAGAACACCTGGTGTAGCCAATCCCTTCTCTTTGGGCATAACCTTTTGCAACTAACCTTGCCTTGTAGCGTACTTGATTCACTGAGATCCTTCTTTCTTAGCATATACCCATTTGCACCCAATGGCCTTCTTACCGTTCGGAAGCTTCGTAAGAACCCATGTGCATTCTTGTAAAGAGACTCCATCTCATCACACATAGCGGCTTTCCCATTCTTGACGCCTACACTCGTGTATAGCTTCAAAATAGGTATTAGGAATGCCTTCTTGATAGCTGGTAATGCATAAGCTATAAAATCATCCATCCAACCAGGTTTCTGATTGATCTTCTCGGTTTGCTTGTTCTTTATGGTCTCGTGTGGCCAGCCTGTGATCTTCTCTTTTGCTTCATGTTCCCTTCATTAACATCGTCACTATCATTTGGAACTTGATGTTACCTCCCTTGTAGACGCCACGCCTTCGGAAGTAGTCATAACAGATCGAGACTTATTTGAATTAAGGAGTTGCATCGATCTCCACCCGCTCGCAAAGGCTCAGCACCGGTAGTGTTCTCCACCTCGCCGAGAACCCCAAGACTTTACCATAGGCCGCTTCATCAAATGTAACGTCTCTACTCATGACTATCTTCTTTTCAACTAGATTCCAAATTTTGAACCCTTTAACTCCTTTCTTCACACCCATAAAGATCCCTTTAACAAGACGGCTATCAAGCTTGTTTTCACTAACATGATACCAAGCGGGGCAACCAAAGATATGAATTGAGTCATAATCATAATTTGGTTTACCATACCACTTCTCCATCGGAGTTTACCTTCTAACGCGGTGATGGCAACCTATTAATGAGGAAGCACGCATATGTCACACGCCCTCGGCCAAACGCTTTACCTAATCGGCATTAGATAACATACATCGTACCTTCTCCAAAGAAAAGTACGATTCATCGTTGACTACCCCATTTTGTTGCGGTGTCTTCTTAAGCGTGAAGTGCCTCTGTATTCCCTCATCCCGACATACTTGCAAGAATGGATCACTTTTGTACTCTCCACCATTGTCCGAACGTAGTACCTTGATCTTTCGCCGGTTTGAGTCTCGGTTGCCTTTTTCCACCTCACAAAGACACAGGACTTCATCCTTATGCCTCATGGTGTACACCCATACGCGCCTAGAATAGTCATCAATAAACGACACGAACCAATGTTTCCCTCCCAATGATGCATTCTTGGAGGGACCCCAAACATACGAGTGAACATAATCAAGAACTCCACTAGTGTTGTGGATTCTTTGTGCCAAAGCTTGTTCTTGTCTTCTTGCCTTTCACACAATGTTCACAAAACTCTAATTTGCGGTGATAGCACCTTTCAATAAATCTTGACGAATTAAAAAAGAATGTAGCGACTTATCACCCGGATGTGCAAGCCGCGTATGCCATAACTTCGTGGTCTCCATCGCTGCAGTCTCGATGTGTTGTAAATTGACACATCTCCTTCTTCAGATACTCGATTAAGTAGTACAAGTTATGATGCCTTGTGCCCTTCATGATTACCAGCGATCCGTAAATTACCTTTAGAATGCCATTTTCGTGACTAACTTGTAGCCCTTAGCTTCCAAAGTTCGAGCTGAGATCAGATTCTTCCTTCACACAGTATCGAACCTTACTTCCTTTAGCTCCACCATACCATCATGCATCTTGATTGAACACTACAATCCCAATCACTGCCAGTGTGTGATTATTCCCCATCTTCTCCATCAAACTCTTCAAAGTTTGAGAACCGAGTCCCATGAGGACAAATATGATAAGTAGCACTGAATCTAATACCCACGTACCGTCGATTACGATAAAAGTTGATGGTATCATAGTATTTAGAAATCAAGCTTCATCACGAATCTTCACTTGCCTAAGCTTAATGTTCACCTCGGTGTTATCCCTTTCGATCCTTACGCTTGGTACAATCCTTAGCCCAATGGCCAAAGTCATGACACCATGCACATTCATCCTTCGGCAGACGCGCTCTTGACTTTGAACGCCCTTTCACTTTGCCACGATCACCATTCTTCTTTTTCTTATGCATTTGAATCGACCTCTTGCAAGAAGCAAGTCACTTTGACTTCACTTGACAGTCGGTCTTCACGGTCCATCTTCTGAACTCCTCACTACGCAATCTTTTGTAGTGACCTCTCGTATGTCATCTTGTCCTTTCCATGCATTAATGCTTTATCACGGGTTCATACTTTTCGGGGAAGAGAGTTTATCGGACACAAAGCTTGTTCCTCGTCGTTGATCTTCTCATCGTAGTTAACCAACTCAAGAAGAAGTTTATTATATGAATCTAGGTGCTCGGTTAAGGTTGCACCTCTCTTCATGTTATAGCGATACAAATTCCTTTTAAGATGTATCCTGTTTGCCACGTTCTTCACAAGGTATTCCTTCTCTAGCTTTTCTGAGAGATCCTTATTTGAAGTCTCGTGCTGATAATTAACTCTTCCTAGCTTGCTAAACACCCTCGTATCGAGGCAAGACATAATTTATTCATCTTGTTCCACTTTGCTTTGGACATCTCCACCGGCTGACCATCTACAAAAAGCTTCTTCTAGGTCAAGATGAACAAGAGCATCCATTACGCTCGTTCTCCATAAACCAAAGTTGTGTGGTTCGGTGAACTTTTCAACCTTGATTGTGATCTATGAGAATGGTATTTCTTCTTTTGTTTCTTTATCTTTATTTGTGGACTCCGAATGTTCACCTCGGATCGTTCGGATCATTTGGTTTATCCGATCAACCATTGTTCACAAACAACCAAATAGATAAAAAAAAAAACTAAACTCGAGATTAGAATTACCTCAAACAACTTCGAAAAAAAATACCCCAGCTTCAATATTATGAATACCCAAAAAATCCAAGAACGTTACCCGAGCTCGTGCAATTGTTATGGCCTAAAACCTGCTAAGCGATATGCACAATACAAACTGGTACTCCAAATATTGCCAAGAACACAAACTAAAGAAGAAAAGAGACGAGAATTTAACGAGGTTGAATACTCAGGAAAAATAAGTGATTTATATATTATCGCAAGGGAGAATACATATAAACCCTAAGAGAGAAAGAAGAAATTTTGGTGTGTTTTTCAAGGTTCTCTACTAGGCTATTTATACACATAGGTAGGGATTAGGGTTTCATAACTTAGCTAATAAGTCCCTAAACTTTAGGATTAAGAAACCAATAAGAGTTATCAAAACTCGGATTTTGGTTTATCAAATCCAACTCCACCGACCTGGCTTCACACGGTTTGGAGTTCCAACATATTTGGACTCTCCACAAAACCGTGTCCTTAAC
>JAJJWW010009975.1:0-114154 GCA_023531295.1 Papaver armeniacum
GATGGCCATTGGCCCCACTCCAAAACCCATCCCCTCGCGGCACTCGCCCCCTGCTGCGCAGTGCTTACCCGCACAATGCACGGCGGCATTTGCACACCCAAACTCACCCAAGTGGTGGATGGGCTGATGGGACTAGCGTCCGCCCATACCCGCCCGTAACTTTCATATTATAATTGCTGCATTTACGCAGTTAATTCATATCGACTTCTTTTATACTTCTACCATTTACGCGAAACTTTCTTTCATTTATTTTTATACATACACTTCTTTCATTTATTATATTCTTGATCGTTGTTGTATATTCATCACTTTCGGCTTCTTTGTTGTGATCGGACACAGGTAAAAGTTAAAATAGTGAAAGAGATACAAATAATGCAATGGTTAACATGGATCTAAGATAGAATGAGAAGGAAAAAGAAACAAAACTAATAAGTCATTTCTGTATTCTTTTGTTCACTTTAAGATGAATTTAATTTTAAATTTTAGAATGCATTATTCTTATGTTATTATTTTTGTTTAAGTTTTGATAATAAATACATATATGTAGATAACACCATGTTCACAGACAACCCATAAACCCGCCCATCTGTGTATTCTGATACATCCGCCCCATTCATGTGGGTAATGGGCGGGTATGGTAATTTTTTCTTAACGGGGCGGTGGCAGATTGGCATACCCCCCATACCCGTCTCCATGACCATCCCTTTAACTCGGGTGCTCAACTATGCTCTGCTCCCTCGACATCGCGCCAAGACACTCACGTCACAACTTTGAGGTCATAGACTTGAGTCACTTTTTTTTTTTTTTTTTTTTTTTTTTTTCATTCATTCATTCATTCGTTTATTTAGTGAGAATTTTACATTTGTCTTCCTCTACTAGATTAACATTAAAAAAACAAATCATCTTCCTTCTTTGGAAAACGTAATTAAAGTCGAGTGTTTGTTTTCAACGAGGAGAGCTACATGAATCATTTTTTTTGATCCGTAAAGAATTTGGTGATAGCGAGTTTCGAACTCAGGTCACTGGCATCATCGTCCGGTGACTTTACCACTGTACTATATAAGATTGTGGGCTTGAGGACTAGCTGTTGTATATGTGTTGACAACTTGACATATGTTGGAGGCATCGTATTCTAGTTGATTATGCCAAAGCGTCCGTCGTTGTGTTCAGTTTCATGTTGATGTACATTGCACTTGAGGGAGCTGTTTTGGTAGAGACTTATATTGACAAATTGTGCTTTCCGCTTTCCAGGGTACACTAGAACTGTTGTTGCTGACTCCGAGAGATGTTTGCAGTCCATCACTATAATGACAATTGATAGCGGATTGTCTTTCAGCCAATTGGTTGCCTGATATAATGATAGGTCTTCTGCAAAAAACGTTGAAGAAGCTCATTCGGAGCCCGCCGCAAGATACATGAAGGATTTTTGGTTGATTGAATAGGGTATGAAAACATAACCCGTGCATAAGTTTGTTTTCTTAAGAGAAACGTCGATGAAGATGATCCAATCTTTAGTAACTAATTGATGACCAAGAAGGATGTTTAGGTCCTGTATTTTGATGCTAGTGTTAGAGCATAGCTTGAACCCATAAGTTTTGTTGTCTCAAGCTTGTTGTTAATGATAGGTGATCAAAACTATATCTTGATTTCTAGTCTGGTAAGTCAAGTTTAAGATAGGTTAGAATTGTAGTTGAGTATTAGAGATCACCCTTGAAGACTGAAGATCGACGAAGACTATCAGAGAATTTTTGTACCGGGTATGTGAAGACTGAACCATTTTTTTTTACTCAATATACCATCGTTCTATCTATTGAGACTATGACGTATGACTTATAGTAGAATTACAAAGAAGAAGTCTCGAGTCGAGATTGTCTTGTGAAAAATCTCGAAATATAATTTATCAATTAGATGTTCAAAGTTCCTTAACAATATTAGTTCTATGAATTAATTTGAGGATCAACAAAAAAATTCCAATGCAAATGATTATATCACTTGGGAATGTTTCAAACATCATAAGCGAGAAATATGAAAAACATAGCGAGTTTTCATAAGAACACTAGTTTTTATGTGTTACATGAGGAATACAAATATTATCATCTTGCATAGTTAAAGTTTATTAATTAAATTTTATTTTGGAAGATGACTTAAAATACATGATCTTCATGGTTATATATATGTATTGCTTATTTTCTGAGATTTGTTCTTGGCTATCATTCTTTGGTGATTAGAACATATTTTTCATAGGTTAAGCTCTTTCACTCTTGCAAAAGAGGAGTAAACTATTTTGAGAATGACAGTTTTTGATCTCTCCACGATTACACTTTTTGTGAATAAACTGCTATAGGATTCCGTAAGATGTTCTTTAAGGATCGACTTACTTCCTTGATTGTGTTGTCACCAGGGAATAAGTGGTGAACTTTAATCACTATGTTCGTACATGACTTACTTCCTTAATTCTTTTGTAATTCTTATTCGTAACTGACGTAGAGAATAGTTTGTGTTGATGATTTTTCTCACAAAAATGTTGTACCTTAGTGCCTCTAACATTAAGATCTTTATTTTTAACTTATTTTTTTCGAAACTAGCGAGAAGAGAGAAAAATATTGGGTACAAATTTATTTTGTCCGTAACTGGCGAATAAATTTAAAGTCCAAGAAAATCTTTCTCTTGCGATTAAAGTAAAGGTCATATTATCGTTCTTTCGGGAATGACATAAATGGGGGAAAGTTCTGTTGAACTTGTGCTTAATGGTAATATATTTGTGGGGAGTGCGGATGTGGAATTGCAGGGGATGCTTGTGCCTTATGTCTCCTTGACGCAAACCGAGATTTCTTGGTTGAAATCGTCTAAACTAAAGCTTGGTATGTGTTCTCTAGTCTTGAAACTCTTTTGATTAATTCATGATTATCCCGATTTTTTCACCTTTGTCAATATTGTTGACAAAAGGGGGGAGAATTATTAAGTAATATCTTACTATATTACATATAGCTTACGGGGAATCATGTAAGGGGGAGTGAATTATTATCTATAGGTTTTACATATTTTGCAAAATTAGTATGTATTGACTAAGGGTGAGAACATATCACCGTAGTATTGCTTCAAAATAATGGTGCAATTGAATTTCGAGGAAGGTAACAATACTATGTTTTTGTATAATGACTAATGAGTCTAGTATATTTACCTCATTTTATAAAAGCTCTTTACGAGTATTCTCATAAGTTGTTATGCTACGGATATTCAACAACAAAGTGTTGAACGAACACACGCAGAACATCAAAAGAACTTGAAGTACGAAGAATTCAAGACGTGTGTTGAAGAACTAAGGAAATCAAGCATAGTGGATTGAGAGCCGAAAAGTTTATTTATTGTATCCATATGTATTAAATAGTTTTGTCACTAAAATTGACAAAATGGGAGATTGTTAGATCATAACTAGGTTGAACCCACAAGTTTTTCTATCTCAAGCTTGTTTTCAACGTTAGGTGATCAAAACTATATCTTGATCAAAGATCACCCTTGAATACTGAAGATCGACGAATATTTTTGGAGAACTTCTGTACCAGGTATGTGAAGACTGAACCTGTTAGAGCACTGCTTGGTCGATTATACACATTTGATATTTCGAGCTGAGTTTAACTCGCTTACATATTTGTCGGAATATGTGCTGGTAAGCTTTCGCTTTAACCAAATTCATCTTATATTCTTGACGAAAGTCAAAAGATGATCATGTAAAATCACCCGGTAACGTCTTATATGATTTGTGTGAGACAGTCATTTGGTGTAGACTCGAAAAGTTTCGTATTGATCATTTGATTACTTAAAAATTGCTTTGAAGCTAATAATTTGTGTGAGACAGCTATTTTCGTATTCTAAGAATGTTTCAATGATTGAAATGGGAGTTTAGAACAATTAACCATTGACTGGATATATCACAGTATGCGTACATGTATGCTAACTGTTGTAGATATATTCCAAGTCCGGGAATTTAGTATGCATACTTGTATGCGTGTTGGTGAAACAGTTGAATTCCGGGAACTTAGTATGCATACCCGTATGCGTACTGATTTCAACTGATGTTGGTCGTGAACGACAGTATGCATACCCGTTTGCATACCGGCAACGCACTCAGTCCGGAAACTCTAGCTATGCGTACCCGTTTGCACATGGGGCAACCCGGACCAAGTCCATTACTTAGGTATGTACCCATTTTGCATACTTGATTGGGTTAAGTTCTAAATTCGGTTTGTTCATGAACTAATACATTTATAAAATAAGGAATGCAATCTTTTGCAAACCGTGGCTAGAATGTTCATGAATTGATTCGAGTGAATCAAAATCGATTTTGCTTAAATTGTGTCTTGTATACTTCTATGAGAATATAAACAATTGAACAACTCTATAACTAGTTCCATTTGAGTCATTTGAACAAGTTGTGTTAAGATGAACAAGGTTGATATGAAAGTGTTCATATGGCTAACTTCGGTTAACTATTGTTGAGAGCCAACAAAGTGTACAAATTTAGGTACGGTTGCCCATATCTAAATGAAGTCACATTTCATTTGTGCATAAAAAGCTAAGTTCGATCTAACGGTTGAAAGATATTAGCTTGAATCTAATCAGGTTTTCATCTAATGGTGAATATTGAATACTTTGTTACCAAGGTAACATTGATTGCAAACCTTAATTTGAAAACTATATAAGGGAGAACTCTAGCAAATGGGAAACCTAATCTCCACATCTCATGTGTGATACTAGTTGCAATTGGAGTCGATTCTCCTTTAAACTAGGTTTTTGCTAAAACCATTATAGGTTAACGACTTAAATACTTCATTACGATTGTGAACCTAGACCCAACTATTTTCTCTGTAGTTGCATGTTCTGATATTACTTTGTTCTATAGTATTGAATATTATCTTGTCTAAGATTTGCTCGAGATTTAATCTCCGATAGGTAAGATAAAAAGTAGTCACAAACATCTTCGTCTCATCGTTTGTGATTCCACAATATCTTGTTCCGCTACCATATGGTTAAGATTATTATGAGGTAATTGATATTACTAGGTTGTTCTTTGGGAATATAAGTCAGATGTATCAATTGGTTTTTGTTCACCTTGATTTATCAAAAGATGGAACAAAACTCATAGGTATTTATGTGGGAGATAGATTTATCTATTCAGTTGACTTTTATGTGTGAGACAAATTTGTTTATCAAGTCTTCGACTTTGGTTCGTAGCAACTCTTAGCTGTGGGTGAGATCAGCTAAGGGAATCAAGTGCGTAGAGTCCTGCTTGGATTCAGAAGCGTAAGGAACGCGATTGTACCTTGATCAGTGTGAGATTGGTTAGGGCTCAACTACATTCCAGTCCGAAGTTAACTTGCAGTAGGCTAGCGTCTATAGCGGCTTAATACAATGTGGTGTTCAAATCTGGACTAGGTCCGGGGGTTTTTCTGCATTTGCGGTTTCCTCGTTAACAAAATTTATGGTGTCTTTGTTATTTCTTTTCCGCATTATATTTGGTTATATAATTGAAATATCACAGGTTGTGCATAGTTCAATCAATTAGATAATCCAACATTTGGTTGTTGATATAAATTGATTGACACTTGAACATTGGCCTTTGGTACCGTTCAAGTTGTTTCTCATAATAATCTGGCTCGCAGATTTCATCTGTTTGATTTGTTGATTACATTGAGAAACATAAATATAACTCTTGGATATATTTCCATTGATTGAGTCTGACTGTCTAATTGATTCTATTGGAAATGATATTGGAGTTTTTCCATACAGATTGCCTAAACGAAAATATTGGGTGTGGTTGTTAGACCCCCGATTTTTCAGAACCATTTTATTTACTCACTATACTATCGTTCTATCTATTGAGACTATGTCGTATGACATATAGTAGAATTACAAAGAAGAAGTTTCGAGTCAAGCTTGTCTTGTGAAAAATCTCTAAATATAATTTAGCAATTAGATAATCAAAGGTCCTTAATAATATTAGTTATATGAATTAATTTGTGGATCAATTGAAAATTGCTTATGCAAATGATTATATCACTAGGGAATGTTTCAAACATCATTAGATAGAAATATGAACTTATTGATATTTCTACTTTGGGTAGGTTGGCGAACCAGTTCGCAAACCATAGATTTATGAGATACATAAATACAGGAAGGTAGGTGAACCAGTTCGCAAACCGCAAGTTCAGTTGGGAATAGTACATGAACCTGGTTGGCGAACCGTTGTGAACTGAATTTTATTAGTTGGATAAATAGGCTAGAAACTATGGTCAACTGAGTTCGGTAGTCTAGTAGGGTTGGAAAACCCAGTTCACGAACCGTAGCACCCTGACTCGTAAACAAGACCTTCGTACCAACTATGCCGATAATGTTTAGTAGATGCTTAAAGACTTATTATTTTAATATGTTTAGTATTGCTAGAACTTTGTTAAACACATCTAAGACTTCATTTATCACTTAAACACTTATACGTATGTACCATGATTAATTTCTTAAGTATTTAAATGAATATCAAATAGCTTTCAGTTCTTTGCCTAACTTTCCAAACCAAACAGTCATTATACACAGTTCTGTAATCAAACCTATGTGTAAAGTCTTCTTTTATATTTTGAAGACCTAAATTGTTTGCTTAATTCTCAAGTTATCTTAGATTGAATTCTAAGTTAACCCTGGTCTTTGAAAGCTATAAATAGAGCATCTCTGTCAACTAGGAAAATCAATCCCTGACACTTTGTGTCCTAGTTGATTCTAGAGTCGTCCTCTATTGACATAAGTTTTCTCTATGAAACGTTATTAGGTATACGACTAAAATACTTCGCTTTGGGGATTCGTGAAGCCAGGTCCGACTATATTTACCTTGATAGTTCTAAATCCCGATATTTCTTTATTTTATCGAGGTTTTCATAATCTCTTTCAGGCAAGATAGATAGTAATTGCAAGGTTCTCTTCGTCTCAGACTTTATGATTCCTCAATATTGATATCTAAAACTGATCTTAGTTGATCTTTCGAAGATTGTTCTTGAGAGGTGGTTAAGAATCTAGGCTGCTCTTCAGGAGTCGTAAGTTCCATATTTGTGAGGTTTGTTAGCTTCTATTGCAAACAGATTTCCACACCTCAATGTTTGATCTAAACATAAATCAAATAGGCTTATCTTTTAGAGGCGGACTGGTATCAAAAGTCTTCACTTCGGCTGAAGAAACTCTTTCGTTGTAAAGGACGTCAGCTAAGTGAATCAAGTGCGTAGAACCTTGCGAGGTACAAGAGACGTAAGATACGCGACTGTAACTGAATTGCTTGGAGGGTGGATTCGGTCTCAACTGCATTCCAGTCCGAAGTATGATAGTAGCTAGCGTCTGTATCAGCTTGATACAGTGTGGTGTTCAATTTGGATGAGGTCCCGGGGTTTTTTCGCCATTACAGTTTCCCCATTAACAAAATTTTTAATGTCTTGTGTTTTTCCTTTTCCACATTATATTATTTATCTTTATAAGTGGATTTACACAACTTAGTACGTATTCAATCTAAGTATATACGTTGTAATCTATTACGAGACTAGTTTCTGGTAGAATTATTATCTTGAAAGATACATAACAAGTTTAATCACTTGGCATAATTCTGATTGAATTATTTGGATACGACTAGATAGATCTTTGAAAATGCGTGGGTACCAAAATACACCACCAAATTTTTCTTAGGCAACCTGTATGGACTAAACTCAAATACAATTTCTATAGTTGCAACTTAACGAATCACAATCAGGAATAATATTACTAGTTTATATCTCGTTCTATCACAATCAAAATGTAAACGGAAACAAGTTCATTAACCTGATTATACCGTGAGAGTACTTGGACGATTACAAAGATCAATCAAGTCGTATCCAACAATTACGATGGACGTATATACTTTGATTGATTTACGTACAACCTGTGATATTTCAATTATAAAGATAAACAATATAATGAGGAAAAATAAATAACACAGACACAAGAAATTTGTTAACGAGGAAACCACAATTGCAGAAAACCATGGGACCTTGTCCAGATTTGAACACCAAACTGTATTAAGCCGCTACGGCCTCTGGCCTACTATCAAAAAGTCAGACTGAATGTGGTTGAGACCGAATCCGTCGTCACAGTAATTTAGTTACAGTGTGCTTCTTACGCCTCTTGAATCTCGCAAGACTCTGCGCAATTGATTCCCTCAGCTGACATTTACAGCCTAAGAGTTGCTTCAACTCAATTGAAGACTTTAAACCAATCTGCCTCCCACAGATAAACCTTTATGTGCTTTCCATTTAGATCAAAAAATTAAGGTGAGATAGGAAATCGTTTACAATAAACAAAGTCTAGCAAACCTAAAAATCCGGTACTTACAAATCCCGAAGAGCATCCTAGATTATTATTCACCTCACAAGTAAAACCTACTCCGATTTCAACAAATCGTTATAAAGGAATATACTTGTGGAATCACAAATCTGAGATGAAAAGACTTTGTGATTTATATCTATCTTGCCTAATCGGAGTGTGACTCAACAATCAGTAGCAAGATTAAGATACACGAACTATCAAGATAAAGATAGTCGGACCTGGCTTCAAGAATCCCTAAGCAAAGTATTTTTAGTCACTAAACCTAAAAAGGTTCAAAGGAGAGGACGACTCTAGTTTACAAATAGGACACACAAGAAAAGTGATGGGGATTCAAAAATCCAAGTTACTTGAGGTTCTCCTTATATAGACTTTCAAAATCAAAGGTTGCTTTAAATTTAAGCTAAGGTATCTTTGGAATCAAACAATCAATATCCTCCATTACATGAACCTTTGCTTTGAGATTAACACAACCAAATATACATTCTTCTTAGGATGAACCGTAACCGAACCGTGTATAATGACTTGTTCATGAAAAGTTAGCCGATACTAGCCAAACGAACCATAAGCTTAACCATTTTCATATAACACTTTAAGATTTTAATTTTATTTCATAACCATAGGTTATAATGTAATCAAATATGTCTAGATGTGTTTTTTTAGAGAGTTTTTAAAATGTCGGTTATCTCATAGAAATAATTATGATGCATCTGAAAATATTCGACTGGGTAAGTACGTGTACATGGTACGTGTACTTTTTATCCAGTACGTGAGTTATTTTGTCATGGTACGTGTACCAGGTTTGTATACCCTTAATAAAAAACAAGTTCTGGAGTCCACAAAACTTTTCGGTGTGCATACTTTTTTGGGTTTGCATACTTGGCATGTGTACCAAAAGTCGTTGCCGAACTATAGATACGCCGGTAGGTGTACTGGGTACATGTATTGCAGTTCCGAACCTATAACATTTGCGCCAGTATGTAAGTTGGTACGTGTATTTTCCTGTATCTAGATTTACAGTATTTCTATATCTCTCTAATAATCATTTTGAAAATTCCCGAATAACATCAATGACACATAGCCTTGTTCTAGGCTATTTTCAAATGATTAACTTGAATCACGATTTAGGTCATAAACAACAAATTGTTCTTAACCAAATTCATCAAGTTTTGAACAAATGTTATGAAGTTTAGTCAACATATTTCTTGAATAATTAACAAGATAAACTTGTCTCAAAATTTTTATTGTGCATGTAAAGTCCACTTAATGATGCGACTTAGTCTAGTAGATAGAAAGGAGAAAACTTGAATAATATGTGGTTCAATCTTCACTTACCTTTTGTTGAAGAAGTTCTCCAAAAGCTTCGATTGATCTTCGCCTTCAAACGGTAGAACACAGTGATGTTTGGTACTCAACTACACACTTATATCCTAATCCGATATTTGACTAAATGTAGACTAGAAATCAAGATATAGTTCTGATCAACTAATTTGACAACAAGCTTGAAATAACAACACTTGTGAGTTCGACCGAGCAATGCTCTAATAATCTTGGATATTGATTTTTGAGATCGTCCAAGTACTCTGCTTAACAATCAGGTTCACGGACCTTGTGTCTATATATATATATATACTGATTGAGTAGAGTTTGAGATATGACTCTATATACATATTGTCAAGGATCATTAAGTTGGTCTACTTGCTATCGTATTAAGTTTTCTCTATACAGGTTGCCGAACGAAAAAGTTGGGTGTATTTGGTATCCCATGCGTTTTCAGTTAGAAATGGATTTGAAGTAATCATTTATTATTTGATTAATAGTTGAAGAATGAGAGGTGATGGGGGGTGAAAGACCGGGGGTACAACAACCACACCCAATATTTCATTTGGCAATCTGAATAGACAAACTCCAATATACTTTCAAGATAATCAACTAGACAGTCAGACTCAATCTAGAGAAAAGTATATCAAAGAGTTTTAAATCTTTATCTCTCAATTCAATATGCAATCAGCAAATAGGAATTTGCGATCCCAATTGAATTATAAGAGAAGTAACTTGAATGGTACCAAAGACCAATGTTCAAGGATCAATCAATTTCAATCAACAACCAAAGGTTGGATTTCCCAATTGATCGATTCAACTCACAACCTGTGATATTTCAATTATATAACAAAATATAATGCGGAAAAAAAATAACACAGACCCCAGAATTTTATTAACGAGGAAAACCGCAAATGCAGAAAAACTCCGGGACCTAGTCCAGCTTTGAATACCAAATTGTATTAATTAAGCCGTTACAGACACTAGACTACTACCAATGAACTTCAGACTGGAATGTAGTTGAACCCCTAATCAATTTCACACTGATTCAAGGTACAGTTGTGATCCTTACGTCTCTGATCAATTTCACACGATTCTCTGATCTCACCCACAACCAAGAGTTACTACGACCCAAAGTCGAAGACTTGATAAACAAATCTTTCTCACACAGAAAAGTCTATTGGAATAGATAAATCTGTCTCCCAGAGAAATACCTACGAGTTTTGTTCCATCTTTTGATAAATCAAGGTGCACAGGAACCAATTGATAAACCGGACTTATATTCTCGAAGAACAACCTAGTATTATCAATCACCTCACAATAATCTTAATCGTATATGGTAGCGAAACAAGATATTGTGGAATCACAAACGATGAGACGAAGATGTTTGTGACTACTTTTAATCTTATCTATCAGAGATAAATCTCAAAAAACTCTTAGCAAAGATAATACTCAATCACGATAGAAGAAGTAAGATCATAGAATGCAACTACAGAGAAAATAGTTGGGTCTGGCTTCACAATCCCAATGAAGTCTTTAAGTCGTTAACCTACAGGGTTTCGTGAAAAAACCTAAGGTTAAAGGAGAATCGACTCTAGCTTATGCAACTAGTATCACACAAGAGGTGTGGGGATTAGGTTTCCCAGTTGCTAGAGTTCTCCTTTATATAGTTTTCAAATCAGGGTTTGCAATCTAAGTTACCTTGGTAACAAAGCATTCAATATTCACCGTTAGATGAAGACCTGATTAGATTCAAGCTAATATCTTTCAACCGTTAGATCGAACTTAGATTGTTATACACAAAAGAAATGTACCCTCATTTAGGTTTATGTAACCATACCTAAACGTGTACACCATGTTGGCTCAATAGTAGTTAACCAAGGTTTGCTATATGAACACTCTCATATCAACCTTATTCATCTTAACCATAACTAGTTCAAATGAATCAAATGAAACTAGTTAAGGAGTTGTTCAATTGCTATATTCTCATAGAAGTATACAAGAACACAATTGAAGCAAAATCGATTTGATTCACTCGAATCAATTCATGAACATTATAACCATGGTTTGCAAAGAATGCATTCCTTAATATATAAATGTATTAGTTCATGAACAAACCAATTTTAGAACTTTAACCACTCAAGTATGCAAACGTGTACGCATACTTAAGTAGCCGATCTGAGTTTGGGTTTGCCAGTATGCGAACGTGTACGCATAACTTAGTACACTTCCAAAACCCAGCAGAAATTCCCGGACCTATACCTTATGCAAGTATGCGTACAGGTATGTGTACTTGGTACATGAAATTTCACAACTACAAGTACGCATACGGGTATGCATACTCTAGTTCCGGTCATGGATCACATACATGCAAGAATGCACACTATGTTCATAATCCAATAGTTCTAAACTCTATTTATATCATTGAAACTTTCTTAGAGGATGAGAATAGCCGTTTTCACACATTATTAGCATCAAATCAATTTTCAAGTTATTGAAATAATCATAACGAAACATTCCAAGTCTACACCAAATGATTGTATCACATAAACCATGTAAGATGTTACTCGGCGATTTTCACATGATCATCTTTTGACTTTCGTCAAGAATATAAGATGAACTTGGTTGAAGCGAAAGCTTATCAACACATATTTCAAGAAATATGTAAGCGAGTTAAACTCAGCTCGAAATCTCAAATGTGCATAATCGAAAACCATATAGTAATACGAATTTTGTCTCAATATAGGAGATAGAGTAGAAATAGACTTTCCAAGTGATAGATGAGTTTTAGTCTCCACATACCTTTTTTTGACGAAGTTCCACAAGCTCTCCTTAGTAGTTATTCGTCTTCAATTGATGAATGCCGTGAAGTATAATGCTCAATTACACAATATATCCTAGTCCGAGACATCACTATAAGTAGACTAGAAATCAAGACTTATAGTTTTGATCACTAGCATTGTCAAACAAGCTTGAGATAGCAACGCTTGCGAGTTCGACCGAGCAGTACTCTAACAGGGGGTTCAAAGAGGGTTGTACATCTATGTTTTTAAATGAACCATAAAATGACCAATTTTACTAGAAAGCGGAGCAAAGGTATGAGAGTTTATCTAAGAAGCTACTCAGTCTCTAATGGAGTCCTGATTGTGAGATAAAACCAACTGAAGCTAGCATGCCTGGATTAAGATTCCTTGACGCAGAGAGTCCTCTATTTATAATGATAATTAAGGTTTGGTTATTACTTGTACTCCTAGATAAGTTCGTGAACTAGTTTTCGTATCACTAATTACTATGATCTCAGGTAATCTCAATATTATTTAGAATGGTTTTTACTTTGGTCCCAACTAATCTTGCTTCCACAGATGTAACTTTATAGCAATTAAGTTCTTTCCTTTGATAGAAATTGTATGAATTTTTAGCCAAGTACTTTCCTCAAAAGAAGCGTCAATAAATATGATCCAATCTATAGTAACTGATGACCAACAAGGGTGTTTAGGTTATGTATTTTGATGCATATGTTGAAGGCTTGTAGATTTGGTAGAAGTGGATTGGAAGTAATCACTGATTTGTTCGATTAATGGTTGGAGAATGGGAGGGGATTGGACGTTCAAAGAGGGTTGTACATTTATGTTTCTAAATTAACCACAAAATGACCAATTTTACTAGAAAGTGGAGCAAAAGAATGACCTTATATCCGAGAAGCTACTTAGTCGCTAATGGAGTCCTATTGTGAGCTAAAACCAACTGAAGATACCATGCAGGAATTAAGATTCCTTGACGCAAAGATTACTTTATTTAGAATGACAATTATTACTTGTATTCCTAAATAAGTTCATGAACTAGTTTCCATGTCACTAATTACTTTGACCTCAAGTAATCTTAATATTATTTAGAATAGTTTTTACGTTGATCCCAAGTAATCTTGTTACCATAAATATAACTTTATAGCAATAAAGTTCTTTCCTTTTATAGAAACTATATGAATTTTTAGCTAAGTACTTTCCAAAAAAAGGTACTTTTAAAGTTATCTTCTATTCAAGAAGGAAAATAATTAACTTACTCACAATAGCATGGAACCAATGAGAACCATTAAACATGGGAGAAGTTTGTCTTGTAATGCAAAGAAGAAAATGCACACACATATTTTTCAAATAAGGACAGTGCATCAAAATGTGCGAGCTCAATGCGGTCCGCGAACTATCAAGCAAGTTATAGGTTTTACCTTAAAAAATGACTTTGTTCGCGAACTGAAAAATACTATTCGCGAACTCAATGTCTTCGGTGTCAACAAAAAACACTCAAATATAAATGTTTTGCAAACTCAACAAAATGGTTCACGAACTTAAGTAAACCAAGTACAATGTTACATGTCTTTCAACCACTTTGATAGCTTCATTTGACATTTTTGCAAATTCAACTTTATTTATTTATTTATATGATTTGCTCACTTCACAAACTGAACTGAAATCCGTTAAACTGAACTTAAGTAAATGAAAGAAATTAGTTGTTCATTATGCATCCCAACATTCTGAACTGAGCTTCTCATCATATTTAACGGATTTTTTTCCCACTGGCTAATGGTATTATGCATGGTAACTTCAATATAGAATTGAAATTTGATGAATTGCTTGTAAGGTTAACATTGATAATTTTTTTGATGAATCGCTTATAAGGTTAATGTCGAGAAAAGAATTAATGAATCGTTTGTAAGGTCAATGACGAGAAAAGATTCTTATCATTGACTTAACAACTAATTCCTCTTCGTGTAATTTTTATAATATGAACTTTGTTTTTTGTCTTCTTATAACGTAATTTAATTTTAATATTTACCCCCCTTTTGAAAACATTTCAAACATCACAGTTTCACTGGAATGTTGTTAAGATCGAATATACTCCAAGCTATTCAGCCACAGTTATGTCCCAACGTCTCACGGATCTCGCAAGAGAGAATGTGCTCAAAATTCCGAGATCGTCAAGGTAAATAATGTATGTTATGTTCGTATCTGGGTAAGGTTCTATTATCTTGTTATAATTCAAGAATTTTTTGAGCCTTCTCGAGGAATTCCATAAGGAAGAAGAAAAATATGAAGCTTCAAACCATTTACTCGAACTCAAATATTGCAGAGTATTTAAAAGAACTGCCAAGGTGAGTGTTTTTTTTATAGTTTTCTTTCGTTTATATAGTTTGTCTTGAACACATGTTTCAGCTAACCCCTTGAAATAAATTTTAGTAGAGTGCCGGAATCTTCAACGATTCTGAAAAAATATCATACGCTAACAAATAAATGGATTGGACTAAGAAGCTTAAGTTACACAAAACGATTGAAAATGACATCCCGTTGTTCCCCCAAAATTCAAAAAAAAAAAAAAAAAAGTAACAGCTTTAAAATATTCTTTGAAGGAAACGAAGGATGAGGTGCCAACGAAGTCCATGAATGTGGTTTTACTTACAAGAAATGATATTTCTAAAGAGTTCCAAATCATGGCGGAATGCAAGGTACTTTAGCTATATTTTTTTGGTATATTTTATGTTTATTTTACCGATATATTAATGCAAAAGAACATAGGCCATCTCTCTTTTACTGTCACTAACAAGAAATTAGATTATGTACATAGATAATAATTTATGTTTCTTATCATTATTATCTTTCCTATAACTGCCTACAACTGCCTATTATATAACTTATATTTAAACTCATGATTCTGATCCCAAAATAAGATATAATTGATTCTTGTTATTTGGAAAGAAAAAATTTTTTTGTTATTTTGTGTAATTTCAAGTATTTATTTGTTTTATACTTTTGTCATGTGGATTTAAAACAACACGTTGTGGTGATTCAAGGGATACTTGTGGATTCAATGCCTTCATTATCATTACCGCTACATCAATTGTATTCAGAGAAAGTTTTGATCATGTTTCGTGGCTTCTAAATGATGAATATTTTGGCAACCCTAGAAGTATCGATGAGTAGTCTCGTGACATCTATGTTTTACCAAAAAATAAATAAATTATGGTCTAAGTTTTGTTTTCCACTTTTGGTAATTGTTTCAGCTATCGTACTTTATCAATTGCCGCAATTGTGAATCCCTAGTTTTATCATTCAAGTAAAAAAAAAACATGTTTGTTTGTCTGAGATTCGAGTTTGTTAATCAGTCGTCCAACTTTCAAGATCATATGTATGTTATCATTTGTATGTTTCGAAGTTGTAATATGGGAAATTTTACTAAGTTGCCTAAACTTTCGGAAATTTTTAGTGAGAAAGCATGTCATTTTATAGTTTTTGGCAGTTGTTTTGATAACTTGGTGTCGAGAAAGATGGTCGAAGACGTGGAACTCGAAACTCATTGGTATCCGTATCCGAATCAAATTGATTGCATTTATAACAGAGTTGTTACTTGAATTGGAGTTTGCAGATTTTTATTTTCATTTGACAAGTATTTTTCCGATTCAATCATCTGCGAGGTAGTTGACAATGACATGGAATTATTTGATATGGTATTTGGTAAACCATGAATGTTTTATGTCGGTGCAATTCATAGTATGAACACCCCATATGAGTTTATGTGGAATTATTCTAATACCATTTCCTAATGAAGAAGCGAAAAATATGGAGAACAATAACATTGTGATAGACAATGAAAATTTGTTTGAATAATCAATTAAACAAAGAAGGCAATCGTACGATCAATTAAACAAAAGGAGACGGTGATTGATACAATGTTACAAAAGACTGCATATGCAGTCTCAAAATTGGTTCCATCTCCAAGTTCGCTAAGAAACTTGTTTCTCTTCAAGGAGACGTATATTAGTTCAGATAAGGGAGATATTGACAGTGGATGTTGCTCTATCCAATAATTGAATGGATTCTTTTAAAAAATACTATGAAATACAACCCTTATCATGTGGATTCCGTGAAGACATTGCATGGAACTATTCATGGGTTTCTTTATTGTAGAAGTAGAACGAAGCGAGTTAAGTCATCACCTTGGTTTATGCTTTGGAAGAAGATTTTGAAGCTGAAATTGTAATGCGAGCATTTGGTGATTTCGATGCATGAGAAATAAGGATCAAGTTCTGCAACCGGTAAAGTTCTAAAGTTCTTTCTTGAAGTTTTTATTTTCATTATGAACTCGAGACGAGTCCTTTTTAAAGGTGGAGAGACTGATGTAGAAAAATAATAAGCCATCCATGTTTTACTGCCAGTTATAAGAAATTATATTATGTCATTTGTAATTTCAGTTTTTTATCATTATTATGTTTCCTATAACTTCCTACAACTACCTATTGTATGTAACTTATATCTAAACTCATGATTCTGATTTCAAAATGAGATATAATTGATTCTAGTTATTTAAAACGAAACTAGTTTTCTATTCTTTTGTGTAATTTCAAGTGTTTTATTTATTATTCTTGTGGATTCATAAAAAAGTCTCTTGATTTATAAGTATAGGACCTTGTGGATTCAAGGGCTCCTTTTGGATGCAAGGATTTTATTATCGTTACCGATGAATCAATTATACATTCATGTAATTTTTTGGTAATAGATGTTGCAGGAGGGGACTAGTAGAATTATCTGTTGAATCTGATTGTCTTGGAAAATCTCATAGGCTATGTGGAGCATCTCATAGATATTATGGATACAAATTAAAGTTAGAATCTTGATCCAAATTATTAGAGGGAATGAAATGACGTGGGTACCAAGTATGCCACAATCTTTTCGATATCAATCTATATGACAGATACATTTCTTTATCTAATATAGACAAAGACTGTCAAAAACATAGCAACCACAAGGTATACACTAGGTATATATTACAAGTCCGAAATCGAATCTAACTATAGGGACCAAACCCAAGTGTTTTGATTAAATTACAAGTGCAATTACTTTATTATAACTAAATAATAATTATATTGTGTAAAGTAAAGTAAAATCACACAACAAGATTTTGTTAACGAGGAAACCGCAAATACAGAAAAACCCCCGGACCTAGTCCAGTTTTGAATACTCTCATAATTAAGCCACTATACAAAGACTACTACCAACTTCGTATAGTTGAGACCAAGTAAACTAACCTTACTTTACCTAGTTTCCTCGGTATCCCTGCGCCTACAACCAATTTGGCCAACTCACGTGAATCCTAAGATAAAATCTACTATATTAAGTTGCTTCACCTGCTTGTGAAGACTTCAAGCACTCAACTCATTTGGATCGTCTTTCTGAAACAGTAAACAACTAATATGTATTCGTTAACCTCTCTACCAATATCAAGAAGTAAATCTGAGATTTATGTTGAGTTAAACAAAGGCTCTTTCGTTTAATCTAAGAAACTTCTTTGTTTGGTCAGATCAATCAAGATATAGATTATCAAGATAATCAGATCTAGATTCACATCTACTCCCAATTCACATGTTATTCAGAATGTTGTTGTAAATCTTTATTTTATTTTATTTAATTTCAATCCAGATATTATGTGTTCCTTTTATATTTTAATTCATAGATGATCATTGGATTCAAATCTACCAATCTATTTTATCAATTTAGATCGAATATAATTTGTTTTTCGGTTTCAATTTATATATAGACAGTAAATGCAATCCAATTTTAGAATATATACTTACCTTCCGTAGTTTGTGGAGGGGTCTGTGGTTGATTGTTTTTCCAGTCACCACCTCGGTGTTGCTTTCTCTGATTCTTCTTCGAATTATTCTTCATTTTCAACCTAATCTACTCTGTTCAAATTTTTTCTGCTGCTGATGGTGTTCTTACGGTGGATCAAAACTTTGATCTTATCTTGGATCCAATGTAATTTACCTTGAAACTGACTCTTATACCCTTCCCCCTCTGTTGCTTTTAATGAGGACCTGATGTTACACGACAAACGAATTTTACGTCCTATGTGGCAGCGTATATGGGATTCGGTGCTATGCCATGTCTTAGACAACGGCTCATTTGTAAGCGCGAGGCTAATGACTAGTATAATTTTATATTGCTTTTATTACCAAGTGACTATATCCCCTAGGATAATTTATGTAAACGCCTACTTAGTCCATATTCTTTTAGAAATTTCCCGATTTCCCCGAGTTTCTTCATAATTTTGTTCTATTTTAATCGCTTAATTACTAAAATGGAATATAAATATTAGGTAATCGTGGTTGCATGCATTAGCCCGAATAAGGTGCCATGTTGCTTGCCAAGGCTCTATATACGGGTCACTGTTTGGACCACACAAATATGGAATGGGCTTAATAGGATCTTATTTGTTTCCCACTGGCTAATGGTATTATGCATGGTAACTTCAATATGGAATTGAAATTTTATGAATTGCTTGCAAGGTTAACATTGATAATTTTTTTGATGAATTTATTATAAGGTAATGTTGAGAAAAGAATTAACGAATCGCTTGTAAGGTCAATGAAGAGAAAAGATTCTTATCAGTGACTTAACAACTAATTCCTCTTTGTGTATTTTTTATAATATGAACTTTTTTTTTTTTTCTTATAACACAATTTAATTTTAATATTTTTCCCCCTTTTGAAAACATCTTAAACATCACAGTTTCACTGGAATGTTGTGAGATCGAATATACTCCAAGCTATTCAACTACAGTTATCCCCCAACGTCTCACGGATCTCGCAAGAGAGAATGTGCTCAAAAATTCCGAGATCGTCAAGGTAAATAATGTATGTTATGTTCTTATCTGGGTAAGTTTCTATTATCTTGTTATAATTCAAGAATTTTTTGTTCTAGAGCCTTCTCGAGGAATTCCATAAGGAAGAATAAAAATATGAAGCTTCAAACCATTTACTCGAACTCAAATATTGCAGAGTATTTAAAAGAACTGCCAAGGTGAGTGTTTTTTTATATTTTTCTTTCGTTTATATAGTTTGTCTTGAACACATCTTTCAGCTAGCCCCTTGAAATAAATTTTAGTTGAGTGTCGGAATCTTCAACGATTCTGAAAAAATATCATACGCTACAAATAAAGGGATTGGACTAAGAAGCTTAAGTTACACAGAACGATTGAAAATGACATCTCGTTGTTCCTCCAAAATTTAAAAAAAAAAAAAAAAAAAGTAACTGCTTTAAGATATTCTTTGAAGGAAACGAAGGTTGAGGTGTCAACGAAGTCCATGAATGTGGTTTTACTTACAAGAAATGATATTTCTAAAGAGTTCCAAAGTTTTATGGAGGAATGCAAGGTCCTTTAGCTATATTTTTTTGGTATATTTTATGTTTATTTTACCGACTTGGGTTATATTAATGCAAAAGAACATAGGTCATCCCTCTTTTACTGTCACTAACAAGAAATTAGATTATGTACATAGTTAGTAATTTATGTTTCTTATCATTATTATCTTTCCTATAACTGCCTACAACTGCCTATTATATAACTTATATTTAAACTCATGATTCTGATCTCAAAATAAGATATAATTGATTCTCGCTATTTGGAAAAAAAAATAGTTTTTTGTTCTTTTGTGTAATTTCAAGTATCTATTTGTTTTATACTTTTGTTATGTGGATTTAGAACAACACGTTGTGGTGATTCAAGGGCTACTTGTGGATTCAATGCCTTCATTATCATTACCGCTGCATCAATTGGATTCAGAGCAAGTTTTGATCATGTTTCGTGGCTTCTAAATGATGAATATTTTGGCAACCCTAGAAGTATCGATGAGTAGTCTCGTGACATCTATGTTTTATCAAAAAAAAAAAAAATATGGTCAAAGTTTTGTTTTCAACTTTTGGTAATTGTTTCAACTATCATACTTTATCAATTGCCGCAATTGTGAAACCCTAGTTTTATCATTCAAGTAAAAAAAAAAACAGGTTTGTTTGTCTGAAATTCGAGTTTGTTAATCAGTCGTCCAACTTTCAAGATCATATGTATGTTATCATTTGTATGTTTCGAAGTTGTAATATGGGCAGTTGTCACATGTTTCAAAATCATCAGTATGTACCAAGATCATCTCTAGAGCCAGACTAAGGCATGGTTATATGTAAATGGGAAATTTTACTAAGTTGCATAAACTTTCGGAAATTTTTAGTGAGAAAGCATGTCATTTTATAGTTTTTGGCAGTTGTTTTGATAACTTGGTGTCGAGAAAGTTGGTCGAAGACGTGGAACTCGAAATTCATTGGTACCCGTACCCGAATCAAATTGATTGCATTTATAACGGAGCTATTACTTGAATTGGAGTTTGCAGATTTTCATTTTCATTTGACAAGTATTTTTCCGACTCAATCATCTGCGAGGTAGTTAACAATGACATGGAATTATTTGATATGGTATTGGGTAAACCATGAATGTTTTATGTCGGTGCAATTCGTAGTATGAACACCCCATATGAGTTTATGTGGAATTATTCTAATACCATTTCCTAATGAAGAAGAGAAAAATATGGAGAACAATAACATTGTGATAGACAATGAAAATTTGTTTGAATAATCAATTAAACAAAGAAGGCAATCGTACGATCAATTAAACAAAAGGAGACGGTGATTGATACAATGTTACAAAAGACTGCATATGCAGTCTCAAAATTGGTTCCATCTCTAAGTTCACTAAGAAACTTGTTTCTCTTCAAGGAGACGTATATTAGTTCAGATAAGGGAGTTATTGACAGTGGATGTTGCTCTATCCAATAATTGAATGGATTCTTTTATAAAATACTATGAAATACAACCCTTATCATGTGGATTTTGTGAAGACATTCCATGGAACTATTCATGGGAGTTTCTTTATTGTAGAAGTAGAATGAAGCGAGTTAAGTCATCACCTTGGTTTATGCTTTGGAAGAAGATTTTGAAGCTGAAATTGTGATGCGAGCATTTGGTGATTTCGATGCATGAGTAATAAGGATCAAAGTCTGCAACCGGTAAAGTTCCAAAGTTCTTTCTTGAAGTTTTTATTTTCATTAGGAACTCGAGACGAGTCCTTTTTAAAGGTGGAGAGACTGATGTAGAACAATAATAAGCCATCCATGTTTTACTGCCAGTTATAAGAAATTATATCTTGTCATTTGTAATTTAAGTTTTTTATCATTATTACATTTCCTATAACTTCCTACAACTACCTATTGTATGTAACTTATATCTAAACTCATGATTCTGATTTCAAAATGAGATATAATTGATTCTAGTTATTTAAAAAGAAACTAGTTTTTTGTTCTTTTGTGTAATTTCAAGTGTTTTATTTATTATTCTTGTGGATTCAGAAAAAAAGTCTCCTCATTTATAATTTTGTTATGTGGTATAGGACCTTGTGGATTCAAGGGCTCCTTTTGGATGCAAGGCTTTTATTATCGTTACCGATGCATCAATTATACATTCATGTAATTTTTTGGTAATAGATGTTGCAGGAGGGACTAGTAGAATTGTCCGTTGAATCTGATTGTCTTGGAAAGTCTCATAGGCTATGTGGAGCATCTCATAGATATTATGGATACAAATTAAAGTTATAATCGTAATCCAAATTATTAGAGGGAATGAAATGACGAGGGTACCAAGTATGCCACAACCTTTTCGATATCAAACTATATGACAAATACCTTGCTTGATCTAATATAGACAAAGACTGTCAAAAAGATCGCAACCACAAGGTATACACTAGGTGTATATTACAAGTCCGAAACCGAACCTAACTATAGGGACCAAACCCAAGTGTTTTGTTAAATTACAAGTGCAATTACTTTATTATAACTAAATAATAATTATATTGTGTAAAGTAAAGTAAAATCACACAACAAAATTTTGTTAACGAGGAAACCGCAAATACGGAAAAACCTCCGGAACTAGTCCAGTTTTGAATACTTTCATAATTAAGCCACTATACAAAGACCACTACCAAATTCGTATAGTTGAGACCAAGTAAACTAACCTTACTTTACCTTGTTTCCTCGGTATCCCTGCACCTACAACCAATTTGGCCAACTCACGTGAATCATAAGATAAAATCTACTATATTAAGTTGCTTCACCTGCTTGTGAAGACTTCAAGCACTCAACTCATTTGGATCGTCTTTCTGAAACAGTAAAGAACTAATATGTATTCGTTAACCTCTCTACCAATCTCAAGAAGTAAATCAGAGATTTATGTTGAGTTAAACAAAGACTCTTTCGTTTAATCTAAGAAACTTCTTTGTTTGGTCAGATCAATCAAGATATAGATTATCAAGATAATCGGATCTAGATTCACATCTACTCACAATTCACATGTTATTCAAAATGTTGTTGGAATTCTATGAGAGGATCTGCCTCTGGATTGTTTGATCATTCATTGTGATGCATCGTTTGTGAAGATTTTTTCCTTTTTGGTATATTTTTAAAGGTTATCTATCGTATTTGAGCATAAACAATCTGGTTATCATATGATGTGATAAATAGATGGACAAACTCACTAAAATTTATAGATATTGGGTACTTGGTTGATTATTGGACCTAAAGAGAACCACCAAATGACAGATTGTCGATCTATACGGTTAGCAATAAGATGCCTATCAAATATAAACAAAGGTAAGTCAGATCCAAGTCGATAAAGTGTATGCACGAAGTAAATCACAATTTCACAAAGATCAGAAACCAATAAGAAATGTTCTTGTCTTCAAATCTTCCAAAAGAAAACTTTAGATGAAATTTTTCTGGTTTATGGTGGGTTTAGTGGAATTGGCATCTGCTAGTGTTTTTGCTTACCTTTGAGATATTTGCACTTTCTCAAGCATGCGAATGTTTCTTTGAGAAGTTACTTCTGAAAGTGGGGGTCCTGGTCCTTTTGTGCTAAGTTTCAAGACAATGATCAGAAACAGTTTAAATGACAGTTTCTTGACTGTTGATGACTTTTGGAACCATCGACTGTTTCAAATCAGAAGCATTATCATCATCAAAATTGATTAAGGAAACTGTGAATGGTTCACATGAGTATATGATAAAAGGCTATTCTCTAGCTAAAGGGATGGCAACTGGCAAATACATACAAAATGGTAAATTAGTTGGGTTGAAAGGAGACTTACCAAAATTTTGATATTGATATCTACACCCAAAAAATGGCAGATAAACGGGTTGATACTTAGACTTAAAGCTATGAAGATTGCAGCTAAGTAGTGATTTCATGAGTCTCATCAAAAGAAAACTATTGGTTATGGAGTCTGTATGGAATGTGTGGTCAGGGAGTTTTGATGCCGGATTGAGCCCAGCATGTATATCCTATCTATTGGGTATTGCGGAACAAGGAGTTGTTGCTGGACTGTAGCATACTCGTGCATTTCAATTGAAGGCGATGTCCACTCATTCGGGTGAAATCAGTTTGGGAAGTTCGGAACTGGTGCAAAGTTTGGTTTCTTGTGGTGCTCGTCACAGTGCGATAATGAAAAATGTATGAAAATGTGTTTTGTTGGGTGATGGGAAAAGTATGGAAAGTTTTGATTTTTGGATGTAATTGACCACAACACTCTGTCTCAGGTGCCACTAGATGGTTTTTCGCAAAGAATTTTACTTACAGGTATGCAGCTAATGAAAAAAACTGGACTTGCATTGGGCGGGGCTTGTAACTAGATTCTTCCCTTGTATAGTTAGTGTCCTTCTAGTGACTCTTGGTTACATTGGGGCTATTGGCCGGATCTGGGAAAGCAGAGGAAAGACTGTGGGGATTCAGTTTTCTCATTATGATATGCGACGACTGATGGGCTGTCGTAGGCACAAAAAATTAATCAAGATATTTCCCACTAATTAACTAGTAATACAACGGTAGTAGGGATCGTTCCCACGGAGAGTTGCGTAATTGATAGGTTATTTGTATCAGCAAAATAAAGTAAATAACAAAGGGGGATTTGTTGTAAGATAAATAAAAACACAATAAAGAAGAAATAAGGAATCCTTCGCTGTTACCAAGCATTAACACGATTAGAATACTCATCTATCGTTCGTAAGAACCATTCATCACCAACCGTAGAACAACATCTAGCTATGTGCTATCCCCAAAACTCCTTTTACCCCGGATACGAAAGCTCTCCAATATCAGAATCTATTCAACCGAACCGCCAAGTAATAGTTCACTCAAGGTGTAATCCTAGTAGTTAAACTCTTAGCTCAAGGTTTTCTTGTTGGTGTTGTTTTTACACACGATTGCTCCACATAATCCCTTTGTAAGGTCTCGCGATTTCTACTTGTGTAGAGAGTTATTCGACTATTACTTATCTCCTAACTTCTACTAGTAATAGAACGATCAATAAATCAATGTAGCGTGCACTCCAAATCAATCTAAGAATCACTCATAAACCCTAGATATGGTAAAAACAAACGATGATGATAAAAACTCTCAATACATTTGCATTAATAATAAAGCTCCACGCTTAGAACATTGAATTCATCCTCATCAACAAAAGATTTAGCTATGCTCATATTACAAAGAAGATGAATAATGGTGGTTTCCCCCTAAAGGGGTAAACCCTAGGTTTTTGATGTAGAATAAACCCTAGCTTGTGATATGAGATGTAATGATCTCCTATTTGAAAGGCCTAATACCCATTTATATATGTTTACATTGCATGGCCTTCAAGTATCCTAGTCGGTTAAGGAACCCGACCCGAAACTACAAAAGAAAGACCCTAAAAATAGTTCGTGAATTTTGGCCTTCATGGTTTTCGAACCATACTTTAAATAAAATCCAATGACTCTTGTTTGCGAACTGAAATTTCAGTTACTCCCGTTTGCGAACTCAGTTTGCGAACTGGCTTGTCTTCGGTGTCGATAAACTTGCTTTGGCCGTAACTTCTTCGTCCGAACTCGGAATGACCTCATTCTTTTTGCATTCTTTTTGTAATTGAAATATCTTCAAGATGGTGATAAGAAATCTTGAGTTTGAATGATTTAATCTCGGTCTCTGGCCCGTCTCTCGATTTTGAGCATATTTGCTCCGTTTCGTCGCACTTCTTCCACTTCTCTTGGACTTGGGTACTTGAATACTTGGAGTACTTCTCTTCTTAGATTTTTTAGTACCTTTGTAGCTACTTTTTAGCTCGTTTTTGGATGATTCACCTAATAGAGACAAATAAGAGAAAACAAGAGCAATAACAAGAATAATGGCTAAAACAAGTGTGAAATAGACATTAAAATCATATGAATTATGCACTTATCAACGACTTGAGATTACATACTACTAGAAGAAAAAAACAGTACAAATTAGAAAAGACACAACAACCTGTCCATAGAGATTAAAATCAAGAAGGAACTTCGCCTACATAGTTTCTTGCTGCACAACCTATCTTAAGTCGGGATAAATGAGGAAGGTAGTGACATGTCGTGACGATCCACCGTAAAAAAGATAGCCAAACTTTTATGAAATGAGACCCATAAATAAAGATAAAGACAAGGATTTGGGTTTCATTTCTAGCCCAGCTAGTTCGACGTGTTTGGGACCAGTAAAGGCTTGGTTGTTGTTTGTTGTTTATGAAAATCAATGAGAATGATTTTGTAATCCAAATTTAAGGTTTAAAAGTTAAGTTTGTGCTTTGTTTGTAGTACTCACGTGATTCAACCTTTGAATTTTTTGTGCTCAATTGAAATGCGTCATTGTCTGATATCTTTGTATTTTGCTTACTTGAGTACTAAACTAACACTTGCATTTCATGAATCGTTTCAACTCTTTTTTTTTTTTCTTTCTTTCTCGGTTTCAACAAGATTGTTACCGTTACGGAGGTAATGCTGCTTACAGCGGAAGTTGATACCTCGACCCATATCGCATATGAATTTCAGTCTCAAAGTGGCAGGAGACTGGACGTTACGGAACTATTGGAAATTGTGGAGCACCCAGCATTTGTCGACATGCAAAAAGGCGCCTAACTGCCTAACCCTACGTCCTCCTCGAAAACATGGAAGACAATAATTCTTCATAAAGTTTTTCCAGACTTTTCATTAATTTCATTCACGTGCATGCGACAGTCGAGTAACTAACAGATTACATTACAGATCTAGCTATCCATAAAATCCATAATTGATTTCTTTCAATATCTTATATATTAATTAATATAAACGGTAACAGTTGAGCATATTTATATCCCTACAAATTTTAAACAAAAGACAAACAAACCCCAGTTAAAAGCAAAAAAAAATTTAAAAAACATTGCATGTGTTCTGCTAACACTACACATGATCACTGCATACAAAGACAGACTCGAATCTACTGAGTGAGTCGAGTACAATCTCTTCCTCAGTAACTCGCTGTTACAAACTCAGCTACTAAAAGTATTTATCATCAAGTGCATCTCTTAAGTGGGGAGCCACAGAGACAATCATTATTCATGAAGGAAGAAGCTTCAAGATGATTAAATGGTGAACCAGTTGGAATCGGACCACAAAGGTGATTATGACTCAGATCCAAATGCCCAACATACGAAGCAGAAGATAAAGATTTTGGAATCGGTCCTTTGAGATTATTGTAAGATAAATCCAGTGCTGTAAAATAAGATCTTTCTCCAAAAACATCTGGGATTTTGCCTTCCAGTGCATTTCTGCTTAGATTCAGTATACTCAATCCTGAACCGCTTAGTAAAGTCGTCGGTATTTGGCCGGAAATCTTGTTCATATCCAGATTCAATGTCGAAAGAACTGGCATTCTTCCGAATGATTCCGGAATGGTTCCTGATAATTGATTCACCGACAAATCCAAATCAGCTAACCTGTAAATCTTCGAAATCGAGCTTGGAATAGAGCCGGAAAGCAAGTTTCGGCTCAACAATGCTCTGCTTAACATTTTCAAGTTGCCGAATTCAGTTGGAATTTCTCCGGTGATTTTGTTGCTTCGGAGATCAAGATGCATCAACGAAGACATCTGAACGATTGACGAAGGAATAACACCGTTGATTTGATTATCAGCGAAATTCAGAACCGTAAGTCTGTGAAGTCTCCCAATGTTATACGGGATTGGACCAGAAAACTGGTTTCCGACCAAATCAAGAACACGAAGAAAAGAAAGTGTAGTGATACAAGTAGGGATTTTACCAGAGATTGCTTTCCAATCAGCGATGATAATAGTAGAAAGACGATCTAGTTTACAGATGGCCGGTGAGATGACACCAGTCATGTAACCAGATCTTCCCATTTTTTCTAGAGTTGGAACAGAACTTTCAGGCGATTCACCTCTTAAACTGATTTCGGTGACTCTTTTAGTTGTTGGATCACAATGAACACCGTACCAGGATTTACAACAATCTGTTCCTCTCCATGTTTTGAATATGCCGAACTGCGTTTCAACTAAGGATGATCTGAATGCTAACAGTGCATTCCTGTCTCCAACTGTGCATGATTTCACATTAGTAATGGCTAGTAAGAAGAAGATTAAACTCACAATAGCAGTACCAGCTGGTGCCATATTTTTCCTTGGTTTCTCTGTAAAGAATTTTTTTTCTGAAGCTCAGAGTGTGTTCTTATCTTTTCTGGAGGAAGAAGGTGGAACTTGAGTTGGTTTAAATAGCAATTTTGTGACCGAACAACCCTCGTGCAAAGGAGGAAATTGCAGTTGCTAGTGACTGACAGTTACATTGGTACTAGTGAGTGAAAAATGAGTGAGGGAAATATCTAGCCAAAAAACATTCTGTCAAAAAACAAAACGAATCAAGGTAGAGAAAAGTAGTTTTTTAATAAAGATTATACAAAAAGATGATTGGATGTACACTAAAAAGGAAGATTATTATGCTAATAGTAGTATACGTCGGTAATGTTTGTGCTAACTCCCCATTGCCAGACTAATCTTTTTTATTAAAATTTTGCGAATCAGACTGTTTGACCCAGTAGTGTGGCAGCCTGACCACCGATTTCCTTTGAAAACGATTAGCGACAATATTAATATTTGTACTTTTCATTTATGTAATTGATAATCTCGATTCAAAAATATCAATCATTCAACGTGGTACCGTCTTCAATCTATTCTCAATCTAAGAAATTTAGGACATACGTTTTGAATCAATCCATTCAACACGGTATTTTCGAATCAATCATTCAACACGGTGTCGTCTTGAATCTATTATCAATCTATGAGATTTTCGACATACGTGTTCATTTGGGTATATATACGAGATTACAAACTAAATGTTATTTTCTTTACGGTTTATGGCTCTTTTGCATTGTGATATACTTGTAATTGATATCTTTAATCGAACTAGGGATTTAATTATCTTGTAATTTGATATTTTTGTAAGTTTTATAAGCAATCATGTGATCAATATTTTTTTGATTAAATGAATTGAAATATGTTTATTGACCAAAAAAACAAAAAAAGGAAAATCATCTATATAGTAACGTTATACTGTTGTGAAATCCATTTAAAAGGTAGGAATATTTCTCGACTGCTATCTGTACCACCTTTTCTCTCTTAATAGCTTTTGATTCCCAGTCATAACTCACAATGTCTTCATAGGGTGTTTGTTTTTTACTAACTCGGTATATGGTTCAACACGAGTTAGACGTCAGACCATTTGTCTTTCAGTTTGAGACAGATCTGATTGGCGGCTTGAGTCAGACATAATTTCTGGCTTAGACCTATTTGAAGTAGGGACCAATCCCCTGTGTCATGGGATCAAGACACTGGCATTCTTTTTTATGATAACCTGTTTAAGATACCATTAACAAAAATCTCTTCCAAAGCCATTATAAAGAAGTTTTTTTTTTTTTTTTTTGAGGAGACATTATAAAGAAGGAACACAAGTAGTAGATACAAAAAGATATTTCGTCTTTACATCAAAAAAAAAAAAAAAGAGGAGACATTATAAAGAAGAAACACAAGTAGTAGATAGAAAAAGATCCTCGGTGTATACGAGGATGATGAGACGGTAGAGAGGAGAAAATAAGTTATTTTAAATCCTGGCTTGAGTGGGGCATACCCAGATTAATTGGGGTATAATTTAAATGGACATAGTGCCCTTACTAAGGGGAGGCCAAAACTTGATGAAGTTACTTTAGTACCCCTGCACTAATTAACCTATCTTCTTCTAATCTAACTTCTCTAATCCCTCTCCTCTTCTCCTTCCTTCATCTTATTCCATCAACCAAAAATTTCAATTTTGATTTTCTACAAAAAATGGTTGATTCTAAACGATCAAGTAGCAATAGAGATTCAACAGGTAACATCAAAAGATCCAAATCAGGGGAAAAAGGTAAGGGAAAAGTTGGAATGAGTAAACCCGAGAATGAAATCCCTGAGAATGTTGAGAAGAACCATCCACCGGCGAAAAGAAGACTGTAAGTGATTTCTAAACTCAAACCCATTTTTCTGATGTGTTGTATGATTGTTATATTAAGTTAGATTATCAAAAATTATGATTTAGTCGGCAAGGTCGATAATTTAAAACAACGCCGACTGTTGATATTTTGTAAGAGTCGTCATGGTCTTAGGATGAATATCCTGCCGAATTTTCATAACAACTATGACGACTGTTAAACAATAACCAGGGCTAGCAAGGTATAATAACCAACCTTGCCGACTTATCTCTAGTCGGCATTTTCTTAGACTTGTACCATTCCGACTTTAGGTCGCAGAAACTTGATTTTCCTTAGTTAATAGTCGACATCTTTCTTGAATAGGACCATACCGACTGTGTGTTAGTCGGCGTGGTAGATTATTATAACCCCTCCGACTATTTAGTAGTCGTCAGTGTTCAGATTATCGACCCTGCCGACAGTCTTACCAGAACCATGTTTCGATGTGTAGAATTTTCATATCTCTTATTTGTGTATTGTTTAGGTTCCTAAAGACAAAAATAGAAGATATCCTTTTATTTTTAGCAATGCAGCGGAGCTATTGGAATTTATTGATAGGATTTATCCTGGTTTAGAAGATCCTAAAGATGAAACTGAAAAGAATTGCCCTGTAAGAAAGTTACTTCTGATGGGTATGGAAGATCCTGAGGAATTTCTAAGGTTTATGGACAGTCCTAGCAATCCCTCAACTATGAAGAATGCACATCATCAGAGGAGGAAGAAGAGGAGGTTGATCCAAGAACTTTTTTCAGGGCATCTGACTTTTCTGGAGTGAACCCCTATTACAATGAGGCTGGTGACTACATAGGTCCAGATAAGGGAAAAGCAAAAGCAGATGCTGGTGAAAAAGATAGTGATGGTGAAAAAGCTAGTGATGTGGAGGAAGATAACAACAATGAGAAGGATCCATGAAATTCTTAAACTTTATTATGTTTGACTTGCTTTAGAAACTTAGATTGTGGTTTGAACTATTACATTATGTTTTGAACTGTTAGTTTGTGGTTTTAGACTTGTTAATTTTCAGTTTCAGTTGCTTTAGAACTTAATCTTTTTTATGCAGTTTTAGACAATATTAGAGTTTTATTAAGTTGGCATGGTTTGTAAGCTCTACCTTGCCGACCATCCCAGGCTATATGCTATTATGCTGTCAGTGATAGGTAGTCGGCATGGTTTAAAATCTCGACCTTGCCGACTTAAATGTTAGTAGTATAAAAATATTAACTTTTAGGTACAAAGTACAACCCATTGAATACTCAACGGCTAGAAATTTCAAAATCAAGACATTAGGTGTGTTGTTATTATAAAAGCATTCTCAACTTCATCTTCAACCTTGCATAAAGAATGGAAGTTTCAAGTGCAACACACCCAAATATTTGTAGTCTTTGTACACTAAGTGGTCATTTTGCAAATGATTTTCCCTTTGAAAGAAGTAAATACACTATTGATGGTTGTTGTAAGGGATTCTTATTTTTCATGAAAGCTGCAATAGGAGATGTATATCATCCGTATGCTTCAAAATGCACCTGCTGTGGTTTTTTTTATTGGATAAATGAGCGCCTAGCTCCGTATGAAGATGAAGTTGCTAAAATCAACCTTCTACCATGCACAGATCCATGTTGCGACGGTAAGATGAAGCTAATTACCTCTCCTAAAAAAATTTGTACCGGAAAAAGATACTATCTATGTCCCAAATGTGTTAGGGTTAAGTTTTTAACATTTGTATGCTCTAATTAAGGTTTGTATGCTCTAATTAAGTTTGAAACGGTTGGTGTAGTTATTTCTTTGCTCGAACGACCCCTTTTCTTTACAACAACTTCCACACTTGCTTGGCTCTCAAGAGGTGGAGTGCTATTTGGATTCAAGTTTGAAACCGTTGGTGTAGTTGTTTCTTTCCTCGGAAGACCTCTTTTCTTTTTAGCCGACTCCTCTTTGTATTGCGCCTCGGTATACTCATATCCGGATGGATCGCATTTTGTACTCAAATACTCTTTAATTTGTTCCCTTTATTCCGCCCTTGTCTTTGCGGTAGGTGGTCTACCTGTTGGATCTTGTTTCCCCGGTTCTTCAAGTTCTTCCATAAAAGGGTAAACAATCGGCATCAACTTGTGCTTCATAGTTTGTTTGTCCAGCCTATTCAACTTGGGGTACTTGTCGAGGATTATTCTCCCAAGTTCCATGTCGCCAAACTCTTCAACGGGATCTTCTCTTGGAGCCGGTTTGAAAGATAGTTGCTTCCAATAAGGATCAATATCTTCAATCAGAATGGGAGTTTTATACCTACCAAGCATATGACGCCATGGAAGTCCGATAGCCTTCATTATCCTACACTTCGCTCCGCTTGTCATACTTTTGATACAACTTGAGATGTTTCATCATAAAACGTATTGCCCAATACGAGACGTTGCAATGTATACCAACAAGCAACCAATTATCCCCCTTAAACTCCTTCAACTTCCGGTAGCTACTTTCTTTGAATTGCTTTGTGATCTTGTTGATATCATTATTAGTGTACTCATCGATATCATGTTGAACCGTCACAATCCCATTTTGACTCGTGAAAAGTAGACCTTTTAGTCTACCATGAGCTTGCTCTACCATACTTGTGGATTCAAGTTTGAAATGTTTATAGTCGTAAGTAAAAGCATACACAAACCTCTCTTTGTGTGGCCTCAACCATTGTCTCTAGCAATCTTCCACTACTTTGGGGTAATTAGCCCCAATCATCCTCGAACTCCTTCAAGTTTATCTCATATCTTGTCACACTCATCGACCAAACCAACTTATCCCACGCTTTCATGAATAACCCAAACTTGATCTCACATTTTTTCCATTCTTCCTCTTCTTTCTTTTTTTTCTTCCTCTCTCTCTCCTCTTTAGTTAGTTTACTAAGACATTCATCTTCCTCATTTTCACGTTTAGTGCCTTTCTTTGCCTTTGGCTTTTGGATATGATTCCTATAATTCTTTCTAAGATTGTATTGTATATGCCAAGTGCAAAGCAAATTTTGTGCATTGGGAAAAACTATCCTCACGGCGTTCATTATTGCTTGCTCATTGTCGGTCACTATAACCCCGGGAGTCTCGTCTTCGTGGTAGAGAAGCTTCAAAGTTTCCAATGCCCAAATATAGCTATCATCTTTCTCACGATCCATAAAACACCATGCCACCGTGAACGATTGCTTATCCGAGGTTTGTCCAACAATGTTCAACAAAGGCATGTTGTACATATTCGTCTTATAAGTATAATCCATGAACAAAACTTGGTAAAAGCAACGCGCCAATTGAATCATATCGGGATGCGCAAGAAAAATAAGATCCACCTTCCCCTCTGACGACTCATGGTGTCTCACCGTGTAGTTGCATTTGTGTGCCAACCATTGTGATTCTTCCATTACCTTTCTTCCACCCCATTAAATTCTTTTGATAGTTTCCTTGGCCGCATAAATTGTAGACAATGAAGAGAGGTTATTCTTGTCATCCCTCTTGAACTTACTAAGGAGCTTGCTTGGTTTAATTCTTGTTCTTACTTGTTCGAACTCGTGCGGTTTCAACTTGGAAACTTGGCAGTGCCCAACAAGACTTTCCGGATCTTTATGATTATGCCAACCAACATCAACTCTATTCATTTTCCACATGTTGTCGGTTTCTTTGTTCTTCCAAAAAATAATCTTGAATGGGCGTCCACACTTCTTTGACTTCGTCTTGTACACCCTAGTCGTCTTCTTATCATACACATAACCCTTTCTCTTGTGACTTGCGTCCGGCGACCCATTACACTCGCATACCATTTCAAACCGCGTATCTCTTTGTTGGGAGTTTTTCACTAGAACGCACATCTTCTCTTTTGCTTTCTCAACAATCCAATTGACCGCGTCGTCTTTTTCCTTCCATTCCAAATCATTAGCGTAATGTGCGGAAGTATCAGGACCCCTAACATTGTGAGCTTGAGGTTGATCCGTCATCGGTACCAATGCAATCTACAAAACATCACAAGTTAGTTCATATGTACCACAATAGTCGGCAAGGTTGATATATAAAACAATACCGTCTAAAGAACAGCCGGCATGGTCGAAAAATAAAACAGTGCCGACCAAACTATAGTCGGCATGGTCTACGTATCCACACAATGCTGGCTTAAGCATGTTTCAAATCCGTCTCCTGTGCTGCAAAAATTCTTCTCGTCGACAGGGTTCATATTTTCGACCCTGCCGACGAAGCACTGCTCATGAAAAGTCGGAGCGTTTGGTAATATATACCACGCCGACGCATTTAGTCGGCATGATCGACAAACGTCGACCTTGCCGACACTGGGCAGCAAAAGTGAAAAAAAAATCGATCATTTGCATGGAAAAATCACAATCTTCACCACGTAAGTTGTCTATACCTGATTACTTGCAGCTCAATTCTCTTCTTCTTGGTCATTAGATTCTACGTTTGGCTCAAGACATTCATCACTTCCATACCCATCTTGAGTTTGAGGAAAATAAAAGTGAGGATCATGCATATAATCCATTTGATCATGATTTGGTAGATCATCATACAAGTACTCATCTGTAGGAGGAAAGTTAGAAGACTCCCCCACTTCAAAATCATGATTTGATCTAACTAATTTAACTAATCTAATCATTTCAATTAAATTAGTGTTAATCATTGCAGGAGTAATTTAGCCATTTAGAAAATACAAGGTTAAGGGGTGACTTATTTTACTTAAAAATGACCTAGCTTTTTTCTCATTAGGTATACCCCAATTAATTTAGGTATACCCCAATCAAGCCAGGTTTTAAATGGATATGTAAATTTTTCCAATGAGACTGTTTGACCTGTGTTGGCAGCCTGACCACTAGTCTCCTTTGAAAACGATTAGGGGCGGTATTAATGTTGGTACTTGTCCTTTGAATTTATTCTAAATCTAAGAAATTTAAAGATATCCGGGTTTGTTTGGGTATACAAAATTACAGGCAAAACACTTCTTACTTTTTTTTTTCTTCAAAAAAGAGGCGAGCCTAAGTACATATAAAGGCGATTTAGGAAATCGTAAACCTTACAGAAGTTTTGCAAGATCATAAAACAATCATATAAGATATAGTACAAACATCGAGGGCCAAACTGATTTTCAAAAGAAAACCTATATGTGTCAAAGCACAAGGCAATGACTGGATCAAATCCAACCCAATGTTCATCAGAACATGTAAACAACATGAACTAAAGTTTTTTAGTTTTAGATTGCCTAATACAATCAAGATAACAGTGACCCAACTAGTGGTAACAGTATATAAGAAGTAACCAAAGTGTCTCTAGTAACAACAATAATCTGAATCGGTCTTTAGGTGCCTGGAACAGAACGAATCAACGTGCTGACTCGGCATTCGAGATGTGGTAATGGTTGTAGTAATATATGAACTTGAATATGATCTTGAACGAGATGCAGATATCTTTATTTTCATTACTAAGCCTATAACAAGTAAATCTAAAACTAGAACAAGACTCAAACTATTGAAACTAACAGTAAAACAGATAAGGGTTACATGAAATAGAAAATGCAACATTAGAACATGGACTATAAACCCAATATAGGTTTTAAATGTTTTCTGAAACCCATATCCTTCCAAGGAAGGATTACCAGATTCATCGTCGGCTAGAGCAAAAGTTACAGAACAACAAATTTCCATGGTTGAAAAAGAAGGATCTTTAGTTTCTTCAACGTCTTGAACCTGCCAAAGAACATTTCCGTGAAGATTTACGCAGCTCCACGTCCTCATTAATTCAACAAATCTAACTCTACACTGTAACCAACTAGAGGAAGATACAGATAATAACAAAACCACAAAGTACAATATTAGATCTAACACAAGCAAAAATAACAGTAATAAGAAACTTAATCGGAAAACAAGAGTCGATTTTTTTTTAGTTGCCGGAGAAGAAAACTAGCGGTTTGACAATGGCGGAGATCAGAGTTGAAAAGTATGTATGTCTAAATCACATGAATTGATCAGGACTAGAAAGCATAGCAAACCAAAATAGTCGATCCTCTACCAACAAAACCCCGAGAAGCAAAAAGCCTCACCGGGAAACGAAAAAAAGACAAAAATCAAACTCAAAATCACAGAGAAGATAAGGGATTAAGCTTTGGGTTATGATTGATCTGCTCAGATCATCTCCAATGGAGCCGATCTGAGCAGAGCGGCGCTCACTGAAATAGGATTTTCGTCGGAACTATTTTGGAGAGGGGTTTTCTATTTTAGAGAGAGAAAGTCTTTTTTAAAAATCAGATTAAATGGTCGAAGTTTATTTAGGTAATACCATCATTCTTCACTACTACATAAATAAAAATCAGGTATCCTTACGGTTTATGGTTCTTTCTCTTTGCAATATACTAGTAATTAATTCTTTAGTTGTATCCGAGTTTTAATTATCTTGTATTTTGTATTCTAGTGTATGTCATTTTTGTGAGGAAGACGATGAATCGAGTTCGCATTTGTTTTATGGTTGTTGGAGAATACGGTGAATATGGGATTATTACTTTGTTGAAGGTTGCCACTTTGGATGGTCATAAGATCATAATGTCATTACTTCTATGAAGACTTGGAAGTTTAATTGGGGAGATGAAAGACTTAGTAAAATATGAAATAACATCTCGGTTGCTATATGGTGGTGTATATGGAAAGAATGGAATGCAAGAATCTTTGATAACAAAAAGAAAACTTTGGAAAGCCTCATTAGAGATATCAAATTACAAGCGTTCTTTTGGGCCGAATAAAACACAAAAATGTTAAGGCTTACGACAAATATGGTGATTTCTTTATAGGATTCATTCATTATACCGGCCTTTGTAATTCTTTTTGTGATTTTTTTCTTGGGTAGTCGAATCCCCTTTCGTTCCCCTTGTTTGCTCGGTTGTAATCATTGGGTTAAGGTACCCCTCTTAAGTGCCTTTTTTCAATGAAATTTCAATTTGATCGATCAAAAAAAATAATAAAAAAATTGTATTTTGATATTTTTGTTATTCTTTTAAGCGATCTTGTAATCAGTAGTGTTTTACTCTTGCGAAATTCATTTAGAAGGTATGCATATTTCTCAATTGCAATCTATACCACCTTTTCTTGACATTTCTTCTTCTAATTTCTCTCCCTCTCTCTCAATAGCTTTTGATTCCCTGTCGTATCTCAAAATGTCTTGCAAGATGTTTGTTTTTTGCTGACTCGGTATCTAAATTTGGCCCGGCTCCTGACTCGGCTTCCACACCGTTTATTTTTTAGTTTGACCTAGATCTGAACACGCCCCGAGTCAGTCCTAATCCCTGATTCGCAACCTTTTAAGGGAATATACAAAATTTCCTGACTCATGGGATCAAGCTACTAACTCATATTTTGAGTCACTTGATCAGATCTGTCTCGAAAAAACAAATATATTAAGCGAGATCCAGCTGAGTCAGGTGATCTCAATCAAATCCGAACGAGTCTGATCCAAAAACAAACATGATGTTAGTTTATCTCTCATGTTATTATCTTATTTTCTAGTATTCTGTTCTATGAAAAGCTAAGGGCATGTTTGGTATAGTTTTTAAAAACCTTGTTTTTCATTTTTTTAAAAATTGTTTGGTAGGATAAAAATTGTTTTTGAAAACCAAGAAAAATCAACTAAATCAGATCAAATGTAAAGACTCGTCTAAGAGATAGCGATACTGGTCATGACTCACTTGCAGTTATTTCCCCGATCTCTTACTTTGTTCTCAAAATAAGAAGAGGGAATAAAAAAGAAACAAGAAAAAAAATACATAAAACAACTATTTGTTATTTTCATTTTTTTTGTTTTCAAAAACAGAAAACAAATAGAAAACATTTTCTGAAAATGTCCCTACCAAACGTTGTTTTCTGTTTCTAAAGACCATACCGATCACAAGAACCTAATCCTTTTCTTCTGATAGGGCTTATTCCCTGTGGCAAGCAGTTTTGCGGATGGCGGTCTAGCATCTCAGACAGTGTTGCAAAGAGGGCAAAAATTACGGTCAGTCAATTTATCTCGCAAATCAATTGGTTTTGGCGTTACTTTCCTATATATTGTTTTTTTTTTTATGGAAAAAGTCATATATTAAAACTAGCAAATGTAGTACAAAAGATTTACAAGATCATTGTTATCAAAGGTATTAGAATCAATGTTAGATTTTTGAACTCTTTGAAATAGGTTTTCCGACATGTGTTGTAATCTTTTAATCCTTGCCTCCTTAGCGATGTAATCCGCTGCCTTGTTGTTGTTTCTCTTTATATACTTCACTTTAGCTTGAGGTAGGTCGCCCAATATTATCCTTATTTCCTGCTAGGCGGTACTTTCCTATATGATTAAAGGGCAGTTATGACAAACATGACATGCACCATCAGTTCGATAGTTACTGTAACGCGTATTCATTTTGTAAACAGAAACCATGTGATCAGCGTTTTAATGTTCATGCAATAATGCACAGATTTGAAGTTAGGCAACAGTATTTAGACCACTTACACATAATGAGGTAGATTCCTAAATAATTTTTGGTGTTGTTTTGTCCAAACTTAAGAAGTTATATCTCTTGACTTTCAAACAGTCATGGCAAAAATCTATTTTGTACTTATCCTAGTAAAGTGAAAGTGACCAACATTGTGAGAAAAATATGGAACCAAACCATGTGAATTCACAATTATATATAAATCCTATAATAAATGTCCTATCCATTATTTTACTAGATCTCATGCTCCTGTCACTCATCATGGGCTTATCTTGCCCGGATAGTTTGCAGTCGATCTCAACTCAATTATTTGTGGCAACGGGTCACTATGAAGTAAAAATAAGAAACCCCTTATCCAATTGTTTTCGTTAATGACTGATTTATTCCTAACTAATTAGTGTCAATTCAGGTGATTAATTGATGTTTAATCTTATTAACATAGAAATCAATTAGCGTTCATATATTCGTAGACCGATTCTGGGTTGATGTTTTTCATTCACGAAGAACACTGGAAATCGGTGTATAAGACTTGGAATATTGACCATATGTGAAACTAACTAGTGTTGATTGATCATCAAAACAAGAAATTTTTGATTTTTTGATGTTCTTGACCCCTGAAGAACATCAACCTAGAATCAACATATGTTCAAAAAAAATTATACCCGATTGATCACAATTGGTTGATACATTACAAGTGTCGAATGTAAAAAACCTCATGAAAGATAATTTTTTACTTAAAAATACGTCCATAATTGGTGGACGCAGTTTTCCCGTGTGCTGATTGTAAAAAAAAAAACTAAAATTTAGAAATTTTTCTGTAATGTTTTTTTTTTTTTACAATAATCGATTTACATAAATGCCTTTATTAAGAATCGTTAATTGGGGATAGAAAAACTAATTGGGGGATATTTTACTGTAGCTGTCGGCATGGTTTTTCAATGTCGGCATTCCATCGACCATGTCGGTTTTCATTGAAAACTATGCCGGCACATACCCCCAATTAGTTTTTTTATCCCCCAATTAATCATTCTTTATTAACTGATTGTAATTCTGAGCATTTTTCGACTGTTTTCCTCATAACATCTTCATTCAATGTCGGAATGACCGCATTCTTTTGCGTTGAACTCGTATTTTCATTATCTATATAATATACTTGGACAAGTTGTAACTGGTATTGGATCCAAGGATTTCATCTTTGCATATCATACTCTTAAATCAAGAAAAATTGGGTATTTCTTTTAACCAGGGGTCTATATGGGAGTCACATAAAGACCGATTGTGTCTTAAAAAACACTCAAAAAAGTGGAAATTTTAAACTTGTGTAAAAATTCAAAGTAAGAAACAATGGAAGTTCATGCACTCGTCACGAAGAATGCCAGAAACCGGTTGATGTATGTAACATAAAATCCGATTCCAAAAATCGGTTGATGAATTTATTTAAACAGATCGATGCATTTTCATAAATAAATTTTTTCACACTTTTAGGAAATCTCATTCATTTCAAATCAATCTAACTCATGGATGTACTTAGCACATGCAGCTATCCTTTGAACCCTATGCGACCCTAATGGACGAGTTATAGTCTTGTGGGGTTTACATAGAGATCTATCCACAAAATATACATAAAAACTTCTAAAATTCTCAATCTTCATTGGAGGAATCTCCATCTGCGCATACTTGTGAATTTTAGATATCATGAATTGCTACTTTCATCAAATGTCAATGCTTCTCCATTTTTCTCCAAGTAGTGCACTTTCACGACTTCCTCCTACAAATACACAAACTTACTTTGTTAGTTTTGTTTAATTAGAAAATCAAACAACTTAGCTTATGTAAAATAAACTCTAAAAATACTTACAAATTATTGCATCGATAAGCTTCCGTTAAAGATCCGCATTTGTATTCTTATGTAATCAACTATCGATTTTTGGATAAGTTGGTACCTATCATTCTTGTTGTAAAGATATTCTCTTTGTATTTCTATAATCTCGCACAAATTCGATAGATATCCTACCCAAAAAAGTTTCGGGTGCTACCCTTTCGGCTAAGACATCTTCACGTCTTGTTTCATTATTGTACCATGTTTTGATTATGGCCAAATATTCAATTGAGTCAAATGATGCCATGCTTGTATATAAAAGGTATGAAATGAATGAGAGAAAAGTAAATGATAAAACTCATAAGTTAATTGTACTACAACACCATTGTACCATGATTTATTTTTTTTAAAAAAAAAGCCATCACAAGTCTTACGGCATTTACAAACCATTAAAAGTCTTAGAATCTTACGATGATTACAAACCATCAAAAGTCTTAGAATCTTAAACTTATAATATCTTAATTAGCTAGCATAACTGAGCATGAGAGAGCATCAACATTGGGAGAAGAAAACATCAAAGAGCATTAGCATTGGGAGCAGCAGCATCGGCAACGACATCATCGACATCAACACCACCATCTTCACCAACAACGGCATTGTCAACATCAGCAATATCACCATCTGCACCAGCATCTGCATCAACAGTTTCTGCTAAAGCTTCATCACCAAGTTTATATAGCTCATCAATCTTCATCCGGGTTATAATTTCTTTCTCCTCCTTTAAGCAAAGCTGTCGAGCACCCCAAGTTCTTCATATGCAAGCTTATCTGCAAGTTCCAATGCCGGCTCTAGTTTGGTATCTCAACCAAATGCGAACTTTTTTATTGGTTCCTTATGATTATCTCTGGATCCCTCTTAACATCACTTTCTTGGATTTCTCGGTTGTAAAATTTCAAGTTGCTGAAATCTATATCTATGAAAAAGTACGACCGAAACACGTAATAGTTACACAATCAGTAAATAAGACAATATATGTAATATGATTCTGTCTAGAAATCTCTACAAAAAAAAAATGAAACCATGGTATCGGTGGATAAAACATATAAATGTATACCGATTCCAACGTGGGAATTCTAAAAGACTAGTGACCATAATCGACAGATAAACCACATACATAAAAATTGATTACAAGAGCAAAAACTTTAAAATAAAATAAAATAAAAACCTAGAATCGGTCAATAACGAAGCATCCTATAAACCGATTCTGGTCATATTATTAAAAATTGAAGAACTAGCCAGAATCGGTTTCTGTAAATCCATCATATCCACCGATTCTGCTACATGTCCTTCATGGACATGAAATAAAGAACCCATAATCGGTGGATAGGATGGATATACATAAATCTATTCTGGGTAGAAATCGAAAATTTTGATTTTCAATTTTTTTTTAAAGCATGAAAAATGAGGTTTAAATGTGTAAATCAATAAACAAATCTTATTAATAGAACGGGTTAATGAAGATGTACCTTACCTTAGATGAACCGTTGATAGTTGGAGATAAAGATTAAAATTTGATTAAGGTTTATAGGATTTGGTAAGATTAGATGAATATAGAATTTTTTTTTTGTTTGTTTGTTTTAGAAAGTTAGGATTTTTGGTTTGTAGTTGAAAAAAGAAATCATTTGTATTTATATGAGTTAGGATTAAGATTAATTTGAGACTAGATTGGTTTTATTGTCCGAATTAGACACCCCATATTCATTTGTATAAATTGGGAGAAGAAAATGGTAGGCCTCATACAATTTGTATGAACCCCAAACTAGTTAGGTTATCTTGAAATTGCTAGCATGAATCTGATATATTATTTATTGGGTTTATATAGATGTATTTCTTGCAATCCGAAGATAATGGCCGACAATCTTGATTTTCGCTAAAGGGAAAATCAAAGATAGTGGCCCTCAATTTTGATTTTTGTATTTCTCTCTCTATATTCCTCTCTCCTCTCTAGTTTCTTCTCAAAACCAAAAAGACTTTTCTCCTCCATTAAAGCTTGCTGCTCCGATCTAGTCCATTTTGGGCCAGATCCGAGCAGATTTCTTTACTTTTGCCCCAAGATTTCTTTACTCTGCAATCCATTTTTCTAGTAAAATTGCCCCAAGATTTCTTTACTTCAATCTCCATTGCTTTTAGGAGATTTTTATGGTGTTCTTGGGGGTGTGTTGCCCTCTTTGTTTATGTCTTCTTCTTTATGGAGATTCTTTATGCTCTCTCATGGAGTTTCTTTGTGATCTCAATGGAGATTTTAAGTGGAAGCTCAAGTGTGGAAATCAAGATTCAAGACTTTGGTTATATTACTCTCATATTTTTATGAGAATATCTCCTTTTCTAGAAGAAAAAACCCTTTCAAAATGGTTGGATTATAATCCCAAAACCATTCTCTCAATCTTAGGATTATCTTTGTTGGTAGTTTGTTACTTCTCTTCACAAATTACTCTTGGTTAGTACCTTTGAATTGTAATTTGATCTTTGATCTTGATATACTTGAAATCCATGTAATCTCTATTTTATCATGAATGAAATTCATGAGATTTATCAAAAAAAAAATATATTTGATTTTTGTTAAAGGGAAAATCAAAATAACCAGGAGAAAAAAAGAATACAAATTTTGCATCTTGAACCAAACAACATGTAGAAGTACCTATATCACAATCAAAGACCATGCCTCCGATGAAGCAAGAGTTACTTCCGTGATTGCATTCACCAAATCTATAGCTGGCTAGGGCCAGGACCACAAGCAAACATTAAAATTTCCAGTAACATGTTGTATGTGCGTTTTAATTGCAACCGCGAAATAACATAAATTTTGTTCCAGAGAATAGCCAACCATGCTGGAGTGGGTGCAGTAGTTAGTACTACAGTTTGATAGTATTAATGACTTTTGCCGCTTGCATTAACAAAGTAAGTTGCAACATTTTCACTATACTGGCATAGTTACTATAGTCGTGAAACCACTTTTTGTCACCCACTTTCCTAATCCAACAAATTGTCCAATATGTAGATTTATTATACTGTACTAATCATACGTCTATTGCATGAATCATTTTGTACGTGCAATTCGGGTAATAGTCTTCCACGGGTAAAGTCTTCAAAACAGATATACTGTATATAAGAATATAGAAAGAAATTCAAAGTTCACCGTGGAACGACAAATATTGTACAGACAGACACAGGTCAAACTCTGTGTTGTCCAAGATCCGATGTAAGATACTATATTAACACTATATAATAAAATTAGAATATTCTAGTTGTTTAAATTTTAGTGCTTAAAATATGGGATCTAGGTTCCAGGATGCATGATTACTAAGCTGGAGCTATTTGAGTGATACAATGCCAGGATCACTATAATTTTTTGTCACTAATGCTGGTATCAGCCTTGAACATTATATGAAATGGTATCAGCCTCGCTAATGCTGGTACCAGCCTTTAGTAATCTTGCCACAGGATAAGGATGTCATTTGGAATTTCAATAAGTTCCAAATTTCCGATAAATGGATTGTGCCAACACCAAACAAGCACATGTATTCCCAAATAATAGAACATGGTATGTGGGTTTTTCAATAAATTCGGATTTACAAAATTGAATTGAGTAAAGATGAAGCAAGCACATGCATTTGATAACAACATAACACGATATGTAGGTTTTTCTCACAACTGGGAAGGTGTCTGGTCTGGTGAGAGTATTCAACCATTTTTTATTTTTAATCCTTTGAATTATTTCCATTTAAAAAAAAAACAAACGGATAATTCATTCATCCTCAGAGGCTTCAAGATAGCCATACAAGAAGTAAAAACCAAAACATATCACAATTGTTTTTCTTATCCGAGACAGTTGGGTGATGGACACCCACATTACAATCTCTGAGACTAATGTATTTTTTTCTAAAACAGTCAGTGAGTGGTTTCATTCACACAGTTGAATTTGACACTATTATCTCATAATTTCAACACTAGATTTTTATGGGTCCATATGAAACTTGTTCGAAACTAAAATATTTGCACAACAAGTCTTACTGTGTCTTACATTTTCACAAAAGATAAACAAATTTCATGATTGATGTATTTTCAAGTTAATCCAAGTAAACAGATCAAAATGAATTTATTTTATCTGCAAGTGCATGAGTTCAACTGTAGCATAGATAACAAACACAGGTTGTTGTCCACAAAGATTTAACTAAAATGAATTCAAAAACCTGAAAAATTAATTTCAAACTACTAAATACAATAATTTCAAACAGAGAACCAACTAAACTAAAGCAAAATAAATAATAACGATAGCTGTTTTAAATACAACGAAAAGCTATGTTTTGAAGAAAAAAAAACAAGAACGCTGAGGCAAGTTTTAAAATGTACCCAAAGTACAACGAAGAAGATATAGAAGTGCAGGTTGACCATGCTCACCCATCAAAGTATGTAAGGATGAGACCTGCAACCAACGAACAAAAGAAAGAGAATTATATGCAATGGAAATATGAGCAGCAAGATCAAGTGGTAAGAAATATGAAGCAAGGGACCCACCGACGTCATAGCTTATCGCCAACAAAAGAAAATATCCATTCAGGATACCCTTCTTACTCGATCTGTCATTTCTTCATCAAACAAGCTCATGCATGTGAAGAACTATAAATAAAATAGAACCATGATTAGAGTAACAGTAAGACTTGTCTGGCATTATCAGGTTAAAGACTACAATATCCACATATAAAAACTCATCAGTAAGGCCAATAGCTCAGAGATATGTATTGGGAGATTCATACAGAATGTGTGACACAGAATGTTCCATATCACATGAAAATAGTATTCTAATTTAATAATGTTCGCCAAAATTTAAAAGGTTTCTCTTCATACGGTTGTTGTCTGCGGAAGTACAGTTTTATACATCTTGCTACAACAGACATAACCAGGCAAAAACTGATATCTTTGGCAATATCATGCTACATATGGTTCTTTAGAAAAAATAACAAATAATTCTGACACAGAAATAAAAGCAGTACCTAAAAGCAAATGCAACGAGTAAACCTGGAAAGAGAATTATATCATATCCACCCCATGAATCAAAAAATCTAGGGATCCTCAAAAGCATAGGAATGGCTTCTCCACCACTATTGGCACCTCAAGCAACCTACAGATCAAGGAAACACATACGTAAACAGATAATGAATTGGCACTTGTTTAAAGCTGTGACATGGGATTTGGAGACTGGACTTGGAAGAAACTGTTAACATCATAGCTGACTTACACAGAGAAAGATCAACCAGGAGGAAGATTTTGGAGGGACATATTCATTAAATATTTAAATGCTACATTTTCTGCAACTAAGAAATAGAAGAGAACTCACCACAAACATAACACTTTCGTTGAAGATGAGTGGAGACACAAAGACCCAAAATATATCGCATACAAATGCACATGAAAGAAGTACTGAAGCAACCTGATTGTTAAAAAAAAGCAATAGCTGAGAAATGAGAGTGGAAGAAACAAAACAAAATATACACTTGGTACCTTTATATTTTGGTACATGTGCCGTTCGCAGTACTGTAATCATCAAACAGATCCCCTGGCAAATAAAAGAAGAAATATAAAGTAAGCGACAAAACCAAGGTAGTTGAGTTTCACAAATCATATTTCCCTGCCAAACATTACCAAAAAAAAAAAAAAACATTATAAAATTCTTCAGTAATAAAAAAAAAAAAAAAAACATTATAAAGTTCTTCAGTAATAATACTAATAAATATTAAGACATTTCATAAAATTTTGGAAAAGAAAATGGAGTTGTTCTCTTTAGTAAAAACTATCTTCACAGATATAAAAATAGGGCATAGTTTTTTAAGATAATAAAAAGAGAACCAATGGAGTCTGACCAGTATAAATGAGACATACGAAATCGACAACCAGAACTCAGATTTTTCTGAACCATGTGCCAGCAGTGTGTAAAGTATGATAGTTGTCCTATTTTATCTCTTTCTTGAACAGCCGCCAGTGTGTATACATCCCCATATTACCGTATTATATTTTATAATCCAGCATTGACTAATGAGGGTCATGTACACAGAAATTCACAAAATAGGAGTAAATACAAAAGGTAGCTCTTGATGCATCAGAACTAAACCTCTTGTAACCGTGATTTCATAACTCATGTACCTCTTATGAGTTATGTACATGCACCACTTCTAACATTTCTATCTTTGAAATAATAACCTGTACGCTCCAATATATATCAAGTGTTTATTAACTAACTAAGTACAGTGAAATAAGAAATAAGAATGAACTAAAAGCAAACTGAAAATGAAGAAGTGAGAAGCTTACCAGAATATCTTGCCAACCCATGCATATGATGTGTGCTGATTTGCAGCCCAAAAGATGGAAAATGCTAGACAGAATGGCAATACCCCCATAGAAAGGACTGTCACCTCCCCCAGACAAGGAAGATTTATTTTCTTATTCCCAGAATTCTTGAACATCCTGGAAGATGCACAATACTAAGATGAGAAAAAAAGCTATACAATGGCATGTAAAAGTAGTTGCTAAAAAACTGGATCATCATTCATCTACCTTAATACCCCCTCCGTCCAAGTTACAATGTTATATATGCGGAGAAGAGATTTTTGCTTGTCCAGCTAGATAGGCAGAGTTCATATTCCTAGATTATTTTTGACACATATGCCCTTATTAATGTTGCATGGATATCACTACAACTAACTTGATGTTTCTAGTATTGGGAATATAACAAGGGGTAAAACAAGAAACGAGATGAATTTTTATGAAACCCAAATTTTTTCTTAATCTAAGATATTTGGGTTTTCCGCCTATATAACTTGGACGGAGGGAGTATTACTGTAGCTAGGCAAGCGTGCATTCCCTGAAAAGAAAAGAAAAAAAAAAACATCACAGAGTAAAGTTCAGCAATCTGGTTAATTGCTATTTACTATTTACACAAATATCAATGACGATGTCCACTGGTCAAGGTTTATTTTCCTTCTGCGGGAACTGAGGGGAAAAGTTCAAATTCCAAAAAGTCTCGGAGGCATGTCCATTCATTAACGTAACTGAGATTGATGAAACTATGGGTAAAGATAATATCAGTACACCAACCATTAGCAGAGATTCGTACCGCTACTGTACCCAGAGTAATTTCATATGAATTAAAAGGTATCCTATATCACACGATGTTGAACTCCAGTCCTCCATACCATACGACTTAGATTAAGTATATACTATTAAGAGATCTTCCTTATGCACATGGAGTCCACATATGATGGTATGAAAAGCATCTGAAATACAACTTTTTTTCCTTGCCTTCCATGAATGCATAATGTACATCTATTCGGTTATGAACCATTCAATATCAAGTTTGATTCAAAACTTTTTCGAGTATAAAGACTTGCAAATTCAAAACAACACATGAAAAAGAAACACAGGTGGTGATTAATAAAGTTTGACCCTGGTAGTTAGTTAAAGTTTCTTGCTTGTAACGTTTGCACAGTGTGGCGAAGTAAACAATGATGTGTTTAGCAAAAGATCAAGAAGCACAAATGTTTCTATCTCGTTTCTTCTGGTCTGTTGTGCATATTAGTTACTGATTATTATTACTAAAGGCACCTCTCCAGACATTAAATACAAAAATAGATATCCCAAGTGGGCAAAGTAAGAAGGTCTTATTCTTACAATATCAATGTATCAGTCATGAAGCAAACCTTTTCAATGATGCTCAATAATGGAGACAACCATTTAGTCAAGTTTCGACAAAACAGAAATGCAAGGAGGAAATTCTAAAAAAAGCTCTGTACCTCAGTTCCACCAATGCAAACTCCTTAGCAGAGTCATCTTTGAAAGTCTCGGCAGCAGAAGAGACCTGTCGAATCAAGAACGAAACAGGATTTAAAAATTGCATCTCCTCGACTCATTTCCAGAGCAAGAGAAAAGAAGAGAAAATTTAAACTTGGATAAGTAATAAAATTCAGGCAAGTATTAGATCTATGATGCTAACTCTGCTCAGAAGACACTTAATTTTGCTTCAGAAGGCATTGATTGTTTTAGTTTCTTTTCATCCAAACATTGAACTATGAAAGAAACCAAAAACTAAAACCTCTGTTCTGTACTACTGTGTTGTTTCTTGATTTTCCATCTTAAAGACGTGCTATTGATTACATGTGGACTCTAGCAAACTATCTTCTCTAGATGTAAGAATTAAAAGGGTTCGTCCACAGTCCAAGGACATTTGTCAACCACCTTTTGCATCTAATAATTAATGACAAAGCCAGACTTTTAAGTGAAACTCACTACCTGCCTTGATAAGTAAGTAGCCTTTCACTAATCTGGCGAACAACAAATTCCATGCATCAATTCAAATTGACATTGAACCAAAAGATTACACAAAAACTTACCCAGCCCTCCGGCTAATATTAATTGTTTCACAGTCTCCCCTGTCGACTTCACGAGATCATGACAACAGGAATTGTCATGTTTATGAAAGTATCATTTTCAGAACAAACCATTTTGTAAAGACCTGCCAGGAAAATATCTGTGGGAAAGCATATAACGGATCTAATCAACACAGGGGAAAATGATTGATCCTAGAGCATTAGAAAGATGAACAATTTCGAATAACTAATTTGATTGGGCCATCAGGTGAGGAATACCTTTATTATCAATGATCACCAATAAACCAGATGCACCACCTGATTCAGCAACTTCTGCTTCCATTGTAAAGGCACAATCTCTGTGTGTAGGCAATGCAATTAGAATTTGATAACTGAAACAGGTTGAACAAAACATTATCTACAACAACAATTGATCATTCCCCCCCCACCCAAAATAAATAAATAGAGTAGCCATGCTAATTGATCATCCCCCATCATCCAGACACACCATAGAGTGAAGAATACCAAGTGAGAATGTTCTAGAATCAGCAGAAAAAATGTCTGTCAAGAATAATAACTAGTATCACTTAACTCTAATCAACCTTTGTACAGCTTGATTCCACCCAGATACAACCTAAATGGTTCCGCTATACAGTATCACTTAACTCTAATTAACATCTCAGGCCATGTGCAACATAATTTCAGAAGCTCGGTTTAAAAACATCAGAGAAAGAATTACATTTGAGGTTGAACTTGAGCAGCAATTTGAGGGGTTCTCGAAAGCGGCAGGATATCGAAGAGCATTGTCTGCATGTGTTGGCAAGGGAGCACCAAAAGCAGCACTTAAACCAACTACACTATCAGCTTTGGTATTATCTACCCACATCAGCTTTACCTGAAAATGAAATGACGGAAATACTTCAGCACAACTTAGGAGCAACTGCTAAATGTAAGGGGAAAGGAACAGATTAAGAAACATATATATTGACTACTTAGCTTAGACATGAAAATACACATACATCACTTTTCCGTGTAAATAACTTATATGATTTAAAATACATCTTCCAGGATCCAAAACACACTCACATTACAAGGAAATCCACTACACAAACAGAAGCGTTGGAACAGAAACTGAATATGCACGTGTTAGGAACGAACATCTATTAAGTGTATAATTTGTTTGCACATAAGATAGCTCAAACCATAGAGCATTTAAAAAAAAAAAAACTGACATATATTACTTTGCTTCACTTCAAGCCTTGCACTTAAATCAGTTATACAATTCCTCCCAACTCCTCCCAACAAATGACCCTAGCGATCTAATCCCAGAGATCCGAATCTTTAAAAGATTTAAAACTGAATTCATCTACTAGTATAAATTGTTTAAACTTTCAAGTGTTTTAGTTCGAATTTTTCTCTTTAAAAAGCACAATCACAAATTGAAACCCTAGAATTACAAGATTTAACACAAATTATCAGGGAAAAAAAAACTCAGATTAATTAACAAAATTAACGATATTACTACTAGTATTTGTAGTGATTGGAATTCATACCAGCTGGAAATTGTTATTGCATGAAGCCGATTTATGAGCGATTCGATCACCGTGAGGAACAATTGCAGCAGCAGATGAAGAACTGCAGCAGCCGAAGAAGCCATTGGCGGTGTGACCAAGAGTGAATGAAATGAAAGAAGAGAATATTCTATTAATTTTAATTTATTTTATTATTTTGGTGCCGTGCTTTGGTTTTATTGGCCCGCTTTTCTTTCCAAGTCGGTGGCACGGTATCAATCGAGTTTGCTTAGAATTCTACTATATTTGGCATATATGCACCCACTATGGGTATGCCAAACCGCCAAACTCATATGCCAATATGTTATTTCTGGCATATAGGCATACACGACAGAGTTTCCGGTGAAAGCGATAGAGTCTTCGCCTTTCGATGGTCAAACAATCGCTTCGTTAGTCTTCAAATCACCAATGACGATCAAGCTATCGCTCATTAGTTTAATAATCGCTTATCGATCTTCATCTAACGGCTATAATTTCCCCTACCCGATTTCAACCAATTCCAACCCAACTTCAAATTCATTTCACCATGCATAGTGCATAAATCAAGTGGATTTGACTACAGAGGAAACAACATGGATCATGATAGCGTATTTCCACATACCCACTCAGAGAAAAGTGGATGACCCACTGATAATTGTGGTATAACTTCTTAGTAAGGCCGTATTTTTTAACTCAAACCAGAATTTCTAAATCTCTCTAGAATTTCTCCATCATTGTATGGAGACGTCATTCGCAGAAGAATCTAAACAAAGGTGTCGTGTGTTATATCGTCGCACTTATGAACAAGACTTCGAATATGGACATTGTTTCGAGATTTTAAGTTGCTTGCCCTGATATTGTCCAATTTATAAGTGGTAAAAGTTATTTGTCAAGTCCTAAAATTTCTTAGTTGTCCACTTATTTGTCAAGTTATTTTCACTCTAATTAAAATTCAAGATTGGATTACGAATAAAATTCAAACTTCAAATTCAAATTTCTTAATAGTCATTTTTACAAGACAAAAAAACTAGACAATATAAGACAAAAAAACTAGACTTTAAAAATAAAAATTTGGGACAATGTTCTTCATCTTGTTAATCTTCTTCATTTCACCAAATTTCCAATCAATGCGCTCATAAACGGAGTCCCCTTTGTTTATCTTCTTCTTTGGCTTCAAATTTGTTTTGCCTTGATTTTCCTTGCCTTTAACCTTTCTTGGCCTTCTCTTAGTTGCGGTTTTGACTTGGTTGATGTCCAAAACTTGGAGACTTCTTTGCTTCTTACTTATTTCTTTAAATCTATCACATATCTTCTCAACGGCACCTTCAAGTACTACTCGGAAAAATCAAGTTGTGTTCTTAGAATCAAGTTGGCTTAATTGTGCCATTTGGAGAAAATAGAAAAAATAAATTAGATTGAGAAAAGAGAATAATAGATTGAGAAGAAGAGAAATTTTTTGTGTAAAATTTTTGGGGTAAAAGTGTTGAGTTTGAAAATTACTTATTTATAGCGATCAAGAAATAGCCGTTGGCGCTAGAGTGAATACCGCTGTCGATATTATGAATATCGCCAGATATTTAATTTATCGCTCGCTAGGAATTCGATCGCTCAGCGGTTTCCCCATAGTGGCGCAAATGGTTTGCCAAACACCATTTTTTTGGCATGTGCATAGGAATAGGCCTTAGAGTTTGCCAAGAATCCTCCCACCTTCTAAAAATATACTATCAATACGCCTATTATAAATATAGATTCGCAAGGGCCTATATATACCGAGGACATTCATTCAGCCGTGCCATTCAAAAACAAAGGTTAGGCGCATAGCAGAGTTTGCAAGAAGAATGACGTTGCTGCTGCAACTTCCTCCTAAAATTCTTCTAGAGATGCTTTCTCGAGTTCCTTTTGAATATGCGATACAGTGCAAGGAAGTATGCAAGACCTGGCGAAATCTCTTGCGTGATATTAAGCGCGACCAAAAGGTAAATCTTCTTTTTGCGGCTAAACAAGAATCAAGCTATTATTATCATGGACGTATAAAACTTCATCAGGGAGAATATGATGAGGAGAAGAATGACTTAAGACTCGATGAGCTAGAGAAATGGTATTTGCTATTAAAAAGGAATCTTACAGAATACAGACTCAGACAGCCTTATTTATACAGACAGACTCAGACACAGACAGGCTGTCATAGCTGTCATAACCAGAATTACTAAAGGCACTCTACATACTATAAAGAGCTACTAACAGACACATAAATCCTAACAGTCATATAGTAAATGCATTCTCATTATCCCCCCTCAAGTTGAACAGGAGATAACACTTTCAACTTGTCACGTAAGAATTCAAAGCGAGAAGTGCATAAACCCTTAGTGAATACATCAGCAACAAGAGCATCAGTGGAAATGTAATAAACCTGTAAAACTTTGGAATGCACCAACTCCCTAATGAAATGGAAATATATAGCAACATGTTTCATCCTACTATGAAGAACAGGGTTAGAAGCAAGAGAGAGAGCTCCTCTGTTATCACAAGCAAGAGATAAAGTAAGAGGCTGAAAAACATGCAGATCCTTGAGAAGTTGACAGACCCAAAGAACTTCAGCAGCAGTGTGAGCAAGTGATATGTACTCGCCTGTGGAGCTTCTTGCAACAAGAGAGGGCTTCTTAGAAGACCAGGAAATAGGACAAGAACCAAAAAACACACAAAATCCACTAGTAGAGCGTCTGTCATCAGGGTTACCAGCTCAATCAGAATAAGAAGACAATGCATTCAATCCCTTGTTGAGAACAATTCCATAATCAAGAGTACCCTTCAAATATCTAAGAATCCTTTTGGCAGCAACCAGGTGAACATCAGTAGGAGCACTCATATGTTGACAGACTTGATTCACAGCATAAGAAATTTCAGGTTTTGTCCAAGTAATGTACTGTAGGGCACCAACTAGAGACCTATATTCAGTAGCATCAGATAAAAGGATACCATCATGTTTGCTCATTTTTGTATCTGCAATGGCTGGTGCTACATGGTTTTGAAGTAAGCATATTGGTTTTCTTCAAAAGGTCTAGAATGTATTTAGTCTGTGACAGATGCATTGCTGTGGCATTTCTTTTAATTTCTAGGCCCAAGATATAGTGAATTGCTCCTAAGTCTTTAACAGGAAAGGACTGAGAAAGAGTGGAGATTACCTTGTCACAGAATGCAGAAGAAGATCATGTAATTAAGATATCATCAACATAAACTAGAATGATGCAAATAAGAGGACCATCTTTATAGATAAACAAAGAATTATCTACATATGAAGCCTGAAAACCAATAGCTACTAATGAATCCATGAGCTTCTCATACCAAGCTTTGGGTGCCTGCTTCAACCCATAATAGACTTGTGAAGCTTACAAACATAATGAGGATAATCTTTATCTTCAAAACCTGGTGGCTGAGACATGTACACTGCTTCTTGAAGATCACCATGAAGGAAGGCATTACTTATGTCCAACTGTTTAACATGCCAATCATTATGAACTGCAAGAGATAAAATCAATCTGATGGTAGTAGGTTTGGCTACTAGACTAAAGGTTTCATAATAGTCTAGTCCTTCTTGTTGATTATAGCCCTTGGCCACTAATCTAGATTTGAACTTATCTATACTCCCATCTGGATTATGTTTGATCTTAAAACCCATTTACAGCCTACCAATTTTGTAGCTTCAGATGGATCAACTAAACTCCAAGTACTAGCTGATTGAAGAGTAGAATGTTCAGATACCATTGAGGGAAGCCACTTAGGATGTGTCATAGCTTGTTTATAAGATAAAGGAATAGATTCGGATATCTGAGATAATAGAGCCACGAGACGGTGGATATCTTGTTGCAAAATAAGCTTTACTCTTAGAATCCCACTTTTACCACTTGTTTGCATAGAATGACTATTTGATTCTTTGATGGAGAAATAATATCGAAAGCGGTAGGAGCAGATTCACTGAAGTAATAGCAGAGAAGAAGCGAGATGATGTAGTACAAGGAATCAAGAACCCGACACCGGAGTTGAAGTAGAAATAGTCAAGAATCAAATCAACTGAAGTAGACAAAGTTGGTGAAGTTGATGCCGAGGTTGAAATATTGGAGACAACTTGATCCTTATAATATAAAGATTGTTGAGAACCCAATTTTGATGTATGAAAAAGATTACAAGCCAATGCAGGAAAATACTCTTCATTAAATGTAACATGTCTAGAAATGTAGACTTTCTTGGTATATGGATCATAGCACTTGTACCCTTTCTGAGATGCAGCATACCCTAAGAAAATGCATAGTTTATGTGACGGACCGGAAAATTACGCCTTTGGCGCGTCGCCCCGCAGGCCGTAACTCCCCTGATGCGCCATGATGAAGCTACGATCCGGGCCTTAGGGATAGGCAAATGCACGTCCATTTGCCTTTGCAAGCATGCTCGTGGAGCATGACGCAGCTAACTTAGCTTCCACACCGTTCCAACTTACCCTTGTCCCGCAAAAGGGTTTAAGGCCATACGGCCAATGCCAATGCATTTTTCATGCATCTCTGGCTTTGCCTTTACGTAGGGAATTCATCACTGAATTTCCTAGCTAGCTGAGCAACCGTCATATTGCCGTGTCTTGTCCAGGCATAAGCCTTAGACATTGGCGTAGGTCACACCAAGCCCTTGCCATTTCCTACGTTACTTCGCTTACCAACTCTTTATAACTTGATAGGAAGTATGAGCATCCACTTACTAGCATGCAACAAAGCTTCATCAAGTCTGTCCACAATCATCTCTTGCGTCAATCTACCGAGCTTAGATGATATGAGGGTCCAACGTGCTGGAACGACAATGCTGCAACTCATTGCAGCTGCCTACGTACCCTTCCCTACTCTAAAGGGATCAAGTACGGACCGTAGTTCATCAACGAAGGGACAAGCAACTCATTCCAACTCGTTTGTTAGGCCGTGGCCAAGCAACAGTGGTAATGTCCTAGTCCGTATAGGCCGTTCCGTCAAATACATCCAAGTGATGCATTATCGAGTCCGTGGAAGGGCATAGTGATGCCTCAGCATCATATGCTTCATTCGTAAGGCTGCGCGACTAAGAATGAGGCCTGAGCATCATTCATACCGTTCCGGCGAAGCTATGAAGCTTACTTGGTACATAGTCCGCATATGCACCTTCAACCAACTACCCCTCCCTATATATGTTAATTTGACATTTTTACAACTCTGATTAGGGGACCAAAAATCTTTCATCAACTCCCGTTTACTATTCATGGCCGTTGCCACTTGCAGGAAGCACAAAGCTCTAGGCCTAAGTTAGGCATTTGGAAAAGTTAGTTTCTTGATTTTGTGACAAACTACACCTAGGTTGGGTGAAGGAGTTTCAATTTGTGACTCGGGAGAGAGAGTTAGGTACATCTAAGTTGAGTCACACACTTTCCAAGTCAAAGCCTAAGAGGGTAAATCATGTTCACACATGATTCATCTCCGGAGTCATACTGGTCACCATTCTCATGTATAACATAACCAGAGAGATATCATGTTGTAGCCTAGGCATGAGTTAGGCACATGCATTGAATCATCCGTGTCAGGCATTTATTCCTAGGTCACCAGGTGGTAAGCATGCTCATTTTCAGGACAATTCCATGTTCACCATCAACATCACATGCATGAATATAAGAAGAAGCATCATTCATAGGGTTAGACGCCTAACGTCTACCGAACCTAAAGATTTTACTACATTTTCAAAATACACATGCTCTTCCATATTCATCATCATCATAGCACGATTGCATTTCCCTAACATTCATTTCACCTTGAAATTCCTCCCTTTCCTCATTTTAGTGCATCAAGAATTTGACTCAATTTGAGTTAAATCTCAAACTTTTGCTCAAGGTTTTGATTCAAAGTGGGTATGCATTCCTCATATGGATACATGCTTGTGCATGAGGTTCACTAGAGAAGGGGAAGTTCAAACATGTTGCATATGCATTGCATTCTGTTTCAAGCCTAGCATTTGCTCCATGAGCGTTTCCATTATTGATTGCAAACTAGAGTTGGGGAGTATAAAATTGTTCATTGGATGAATGATGCATGTGTAGGTTGATTATGGTCCCAATAGTCACTTCTTGACACTTCGTCATTGGATTATCATGGTTTTATTTGCCTAAAATCATGCAAGATATAATGTATTCCAGGTGGTCTAAGCCACCACAAGGCAAGCATGCATTTCATATTGCCTAGGGGATTAGATTTGACGTATCGCTCATGCAAGATAGTCGAGCTTCTAATTGATCTCGGGTATGAGGAGAGTGTTCATTCTCAACCCGTGATGGATGATACATGCTCTTCGAGAGGCCAAAATTTTTAAAGTCACTATGGTATGTGGGGGTTCATCCCGTGAATGCCCGTGCACGCTCTCTAAGGGATTGTTTGAATCGATGCGGTAAAATCCTCGACATGGTCTAGCTCTCAAATTGAACTCAAAGCCCCAGTAATGGACTTAATTTGGTTCTGGGTTTTTGGTTTGTTGGGTTTCATTTGGTTTTGGGAAAGTTTGGTTTATTGGGCTTATGGCAATTGTGCAAAGCCTAGGTTTTGTGGAAAGCTTTGTTTGTTGCAAAGTGTGTGGCAGCATGGATTGAGCCTGTGTTAGGTTGAGTTGGGCTTGGTTTGGTGTAAGCCCAAGTGGTTGTGTGCTGACACCTGGGCCAGGTTGTGCGGAATATTGTGTAGCCACCAGCAGAGGTTGTGGGTCGATGGTTAAGTGCAAAGCCTAGCAAAGTGTGGGTCTTGGTTTGGTTTAAGCATGTGGCTTATGTTAGCCAGTTGCTTAACGAGTGCAATAAAGTTTGGTTTATGCCCAGAAACCTGAAGGTTGGTTATGTAGGCTTTGTTTGGGTACGAGCCCGGAGTTTGGGCAGAATGCAAATGACAAATGCACCGATGCACAAGAGTATGCTCAACGATGGTTCAAATAAGTCAAGAATAACCAATGCTAGCACAGCAAGTTCGGGGGTAATTGAGCTCAAACTCGGAGAGCATGCACAAGTAATCTTGGCTCGGGGCATCGAAACAGGGGGTGTTGTACAGGTTAATGCTCGGGGCTTGGCTCAGGGGTCAAAATGGTTCATGCCTGTGGTAGGGTTTGTGCAGCCCTAATGGCTAAGTACAAGTCCAACACAATAGAGAATGCACAAGACACCGAGTCATTACTTGATCTAGGTCATTAACATGTTTGGCTTATCTCAAATTTTTCAAATGCAAATCAGTGTTCATTCACAGATTTAAAGTGTATTTCCCGCTTATGCGCGAGATAAGGTTGTGAGCATACCCGGGAAGTTTAGTGGCATACGGGGACTAACCTCTAGTCCCGCGCCTTCCCGGGTTTTGGGTCCAACAACAAATGCCAGGGTTTTTCTTTGGCTTCCTAGGCAGGTTTGCTCCACTTATCCTGGGTTCCGGTTGTGCATAGTTAAAGCAAAACCCTCAAATTGGAAAATCAATGATTGTATGAAGATGAAGATCGTGCAAGAATGTCACCAAAGTCAATTCTTGGAAAGACAACTATTGAATGCATGGAAAATCTGTGTTAATTGGCGGCCAAAATGGCCGTCTTTCCAGAATACCAAGAACCGGCTGTGGAATAACTGAGAAAAATAAGCTAAGTTACACTAACAAAATAATCTAAGTTACACAAGATGGCCGGTTTTAATGTACAAAAAGAAACTAATAAGTTACACTAGTGAAGATTAAACAACAATGAAAGACTAGGATCACATGCTAAGAAAACGATACTAAGACCATTGTCGGGGATGATGTGCAACTGTGAAGCAAGCAAAGATGGATGAACATTTCGGGTTATACCGCAAGTGAGCCAAACCCGATGAAGGGCAAGGTGATCGTGAGTGTGAGTGACAAAGAGATGGTTTTGCCGAAACATTACTAAACAACCTTGGGTTTATCGATCTCCAGTTATGAGCTTCAACTAAATTGAGAATTCTTGTTCCATACAAGTTGGTCGCTACCATATACCTAAGGAGTTTCCCTAAAAGGTGCCTGGTATTATATGTCTAATTAAGCCATATAATGTCCAGGACATGTTGGCTATACATATCCAAAAATACTCGATGTCCTTTGAATTAAAACATCTAAACAACAAAAACCATGTTGGATGTACATTTTCAAAGGTCATCTACCCAACTCTAGCTTCCCCTTGATGTCGACCTAATACATCATTTGATGCGGGGAGATGGTAGAAGATTGGCTCTTGGCCAATGTAGCTTCCAACCAATGCCATATTGGCCTTATCCAATATGCATATGCGATGTGCCTTACTAGATGGCATTCTTTGCTCTTTGGCTCCTCAAATTCTCCGAGCTTTATTTATTACCTAAAAACACAAAATTAATTAATACAAATATTTATGAAAACCCGGGCCAAATGCATCTCACCATGCAAAGGAAGCTTTGGATGAAGCTTCATCACAAGCAAATGGCGTCCAGCCATGTGGGATGTCTTTTAGCATGCGCCATGCTAAAAACACTTATATGGCAGTGGGTGTTACATTATCTTTTAGCACATGCTAAAACACGGAGTGTTACATTATTCAAAGAATTTTGTCCCGAAATTCAAAACCAAAATTATTGTGGACAATCTCTTCGAGTTGGATTTCCCGAGCAAAAGTCCCATACCGGATGCTCGTAAATCATGGCTTTCTTCAAGTTGTCATGAACAACAATTTAGACATTCCGAGCACATGTCTCATACCACCCGCCCAGAATCCAAAAAGTGCCCACAACAAAACCAAGAATCGCATTGGCGATGCCAAGAGGATATCTCGACAAGGTATACTAGATAGCATCCCATACTACCACCCAGGAATCCCTAAGTTTCACAAGTTGAAAGATGTCATCGAAATGACAAAGAAAAACTCAACGCAACACTGTGAGGACCAATCTCTAATGCCAGTGCAGTTGGATGAAAGCCACCGTCCCTAACGGATTTAACGGGTTGCCACTAGTAAGTGGGATGCTAGCCGGGCCTGACAACGCACACCCTTGGCCAGTACCAACGTGTGGGGATGATCAGTCCCATTGTCTATCCACGATCCATGAGACGGTCTTCCGGGATGCTCGTAAGCGGGGTGCCATAGAGGCTCGGGCAAACTCACGGTACTTATACAAGCTCAACTCGATTTGCAAAGTAACTGGCCCAGCAGTTACAAACTCTTTCCCCCGCAGAAGTTGGCCTACTATCCAACTTTAAGTTTTCCGTTAAGGAAAATACTTGTGGACAAGTCCACTCCGCACAGTCCAAGAGTTATCTCGGAACTTGCTCTGATACCAACTGTGACGGACCGGAAAATTACGCCTTTGGCGCGTCGCCCAAGCAGCCGTAACTCTACGGTGCGCCATGATGAAGCTACGATCCGGGCCTTAGGGCTAGGAAAATGCACGTCCATTTGCCCTTGCAAGCATGCTCGTGGAGCATGACGCAGCTAACTTAGCTTCCACACCGTTCCAACTTACCCTTGTCCCGCAAAAGGGTTTAAGGCCATACGGCCAATGCCAATGCATTTTTCATGCATCTATGGCTTTGCCTTTACGTAGGGAATTTATCACTGAATTTCCTAGCTAGCTGAGCAACCGTCATATTTCCGTGTCTTGTCCAGGCATAAGCCTTGGACATTGGCGTAGGCCGCACCAAGCCCTTGCCATTTCCTACGTTACTTCGCTTACCAACTCTTTATAACTTGATAGGAAGTATGAGCATCCACTTACTGGCATGCAACTAAGCCTCATCAAGTATGGACACAACCATTTTGCTATTGTTAACTGGAGATCCAGCAGCAGAAAGAAGATATGAAATCTTCTTGATCTCATTCAAATAGGCAAGAATTGATGAATTACCTTGTTTAATGGTAGATAATTTTGTACGAAGTTGTATGATATGAGTAGAGGAAGTAGCAACAAATCGTTCTTCAATAGACTTCCATAATTCATATGAGGTTGATGGACCAACAACATAGGAGATAACACCTTCAGAGATTGTTGATTGAATCCATAATATGATCGTCTGATCTTCTTCAAACCAGCGAGTGTATGCAAGATTGATAGTTGCTTCTTCATCAGATCCACGAATTGCATAGACATATTTGAGAGGACACTGTTTTGAACCATCAATATAACCTAAAGCATTATATCTTTTGAATAAAGGAAGAAGTAAAGCTTTCCAAGTGATATAGTTATGATCTTAAAGTTTTGCAGTAACAAGACTAGAAATTGTATGTAAAGGAACTTTAGAAATTGAAGATTCCATTAAAGTAAATCAAGAAATGAAAGAAATGAAAGAAAATGTGCAGAGTTTTAATGGCGGAAGCAAAAAGGTAAAGAAAAGTTTATCAGGCCAAGAGATGGCTCTGATACCATAGAGAAATGGTATTTAACGCGCGGGTTACGGCCCCAGAGCTGTCACCATCCGAGTAATAAAACTCCAACAAAACAAATGGTGTAAATAAACCCCAAATTCCCCCAACTATCTAAAATACCCTCACGTATTTCACTCGGTTCCACCACGTATATTCTTCTAGTTCTCTTTCTTGGTCTCTCAAACATAAGAAAAATATCAGATCTAAGAAATTCATTATTCCTGTCTTCATCGGTAGCGAAAATCATCCTCCGATGTTCGATTTTCCCTTCTTCAATGATTACTTACTTCAACCAATGAAACAAATTGTGACCTAAATCGTCTCAATTTTCTGACCTAAATCCTCCCAAACAACAAAATGGTGAAGAAGCAAACTAAACAAGAGAAAAAAGAGAGATGAAAAGTTAAAAGAAACAATGAAAAAAACTCCAAAAGGTAAGAATCGTACCAACTCTATGGTTTCGGTGTTGATGATGTTAATTTTTTTGGTAAAATCAACATGAGCATAGCCATTAATTAGGTTGATGCTTCATTTCTTTTCAATTGAATGTGAAATAAAGATTATTAGGTTTAATTTTTTTTTTTTTCTTTTTTGGGTATTTTGTTTAGTTTTGGTTTCATTTGTTAGGTTTAGGTTTAATCTGGTAAACTGATCAGATCCTTACCAGATTAATTAGGAACACGCAATTGGGGGATATAGAAACTAATTGGGGGATATGAATTACTTCCCCAACCCATGGTGTGTGCTAAGGGGTGACTTTTGGGGGCGAAAATACTAAAACACCCTTCCCTTAAAATAAAAATCAAAAAACTTAAAATCAAAAAACAAAATCATATTCCCCATTTCCATCTCCATTTCTTATTAATCTTTTTAGGGTTAAAACTTTGAAACCCAAATGTTCCCCATTCTCTTTCAAAATCTAAATTTTCCCCATTTCCTTTTCAAATTCTCTTCTCCTTCTCTGCCGGAAGTGATGAAGAACATGTCGGAAATGATAAAGAACATGCCGGAAATGATGAAGACCACGCCTGAAGTGATGAAGACCATGCCAAAAGTGATGAAGAACATGTCGGAAATGATGAAGGTCACGCCGGAAGTGATGAAGACCATGTCGGAATTGATGAAATTCAATGTCGGAACTAAATTCCGGCATGCTCGATATAAATCTATAAATGTCGGTAGTCAAGTGAAAAAAAAAATCAATTTTCTGAATACTTTTCATCATGTGCCGGCATAGAAATTTAGGATGAAGACCACACCGGAAGTGAGTTCCGGCATGGTTATTTAGGATGAAGACCACGCCGGAAGTGATGAAGAACATGTCGGAAATGATGAAATTCAATGCCGGAACTAAATGCCGGCATGCTCGATATAAATCTATCAATGCCGGTAGTTAAGTGAAAAAAAAATCAATTTTCTGAATACTTTTCATCATGTTAGGATAGAAATTTAAGCAAAAACCATGCGAGGAAGTAGTTCCAGCATGCTCGAAAATCGATAATAAGGCTTGGGAAGTAGACTGATTAAAGCCTGAAAAAATAGGTTTTGAAGATCAAAACCTGAAAAATTTCCAACAAATGCCGAACTCCCCCGGATAGTGGCAAACAATTTATGAAAATTTCCAGCAAATGCCGGCATGGTTTTTTGGTTGAATACCATGCCGGCACCAAGCTTTTTCAGCTGCAACAATGGTGGATTCAAAGAAAAAAAAATCAAATTTTCAACCTCTTAGCAACAATTCTCTCATCACAATCATCTTCCATTTTCAAAAAAAAAAAATTCCACTCAAAAACCATTTTCCCTCCTTCTACTCTCAACTAACCCACACAAATTCAAATAAAAATAAATACACACTAATTTATCCCCCTAATACTTAACATTTTACTAATTATAATTAATCAATAATCCTGATTAGTGGGGGCTAGATTAGGAATTAAAAAAAATAATTACATAGGGGGTCACCCAGAATTGCTATTGGGACACCGTTTTTGTCATGTAGCTATATCCCCCAATTAATTCCCATATCCCCCAATTGCGTGTTCTTAATTAGGCTTAGGTTACATTTTTTTTCTTTCAACTGATTGTGAAACAGTTCAATTTTAAAAAATTATGTTGGTGGATTTTATTTCTTATTTTTCCGATGAAACCAGATTTGGTTTCATCATTTCCACTTGTGGTTTACATATGCTTGACCATTTTCTGTTGGTGTGTTATATTGTCTTCATTTTGTTGATGAAATCATATTTGGTTTCACCATCTCCACTTATGGTTACATATTTATGTTGGGTGTGTTTAATTGATGTAACCAGATTTGGTTTCACCATTTTCAGTTATTGGTTTCATAATTGTTCAGTTATGGTTATGGTTTCATCATTTTGTTGGTGCTTATGGTTTAGATATGGTTTAACAACAGGGAGAAAAATAGAAACAGAGCCGTATCGGTGCAATGTTTGGTTCCATATGTTTGGTTTCACCATTTTCAGTTATTGGTTTCATCATTTTGTTGGTTCTTATGGTTTAGATATGGTTTGACAACATGGAGAAAAAGAGAAACAGAGTCGTATCGGTGCAATGTTTGGTTCCATATGTTCCGTATTGGTTGCACTTTTTAATGATAAAAATGTTGTTAATATTTGCTGGAACAATTTTTGGTTCCATATGTTTTTGTCTACATTTTTTTTTGATGAAACCAATCTTGGTTACATCAAACAATTTAACTAAAAACCATTTTTTTTTTGTATTCTGCAGATGAACGTGGGTCACCGTAAAGGATCATTGTTGCTCCCGTATAGTGAACATGAAAAAGGCTTTGTCCAGCGCGTAGGGGAAGAGGATATTAGTGTTGAAGAGTACTTTGATCCTGAACTGCAGGTTGCTGATGGCAATGAAAAGCGTGTTGTTGGAAGTGAAGAGAATGTCGGTGCTGGAAGTTCAGTGAATAAAGAGCATATCGCAAATAAGTAGATTGCTGGTACTAGCAATGGAGTGCCTGCTCAAAGTGAAGAAAATGTTGGTGCTGAAGAAAACTCTTATAAAGCCAAATACCGATGGACGAGAACTTTGATCGAAAAGCTTAAAACCGCTGGCAGTAATGGGATTTCTAGAGAATATGAAGCACTGCCGGCAAAATATGATGCAGAGGATAGGTTACAACAATATGAAAAAACTAGTTGTAATACTTGTTAACTAGATGTAATAGCATTTTGCAACATTATATGTTTCGATTCAAAATACTTATAATAGTTTATAACATATTTCAATTTCTTATGCATGGTTTCAATTGTCAAATTTACTTTGTCTTGTAGAATTGATTCAAATGTCTGATTGCTTTCAAATGAAAAAATTCCAACATAGTGCAGATGAATCCATAGAAAAAAACAGTAAAAAAATGATGAAACCAAAAATGGTCCCAACATATTCCAGATGAAAACATATGAAATATGATGAAACCTATTTTGGTTCCAACATAAAACGATGAAACCGGTTTTGGTTCCAGCAAATTATCAAAGCCTGCAAAACTTTGACAAATTTAATCTAAAATGAATCAAACATAATACACCTACAGAAAATTAACATAATCAACATGTTTACATATTAATCTCTAAAAAACCAAGGTGATACTCTTTGAGTTACAAAAACACCAGCCATATTATTTGGCCTTAATAAAAACCATTTGGAGAAAAAATGGCACAAAAACCCCATTCCATTCGATTATATATAAATTTAGCCAAAAATCCAGAACTGACCTTCCGTGTATATTCGGTCGATTTCAAAGGAAAGTTTGACGGAAGTTAATTGAAAACATATCAAAAACAAATCTTCTTCCTGTTTCTTTGTGTTTTCTTAGGGTTTCAATTAAAAATTTCGATTTCACTGAAGAGAAGAGTTAATTGAAGAGAGGAGAAGTTGATTCGAGATCATCTCCTGCCGATTTTTGAATTCAGATCGATTTCTTAGTTTTTAATCATCTCAGATTCAAAAAAAATCTGAATCTCCATGTTATTATTCTCTTCGTGTTTTTAGGTTTCGATTTCATCATTTAGAGAAGAGAAGTTAATTCAAGATCAATTTCATGTCGATTTTCTTTTAGTTTAATTGATGAATAAAACTGAAGTTACAGTTTCACTTTATTCTAGATCTGTTTTCAATTCAGTTTATATCTCGGCTTTATTATCATATCAATGGATGGAAACAACAAACAGAAGAGGCGACAAAGTACGGAGGTGGAGTGAAGAATTCAGCATATCTTCAAAGCGAGATTTAAAAGTTTCACCCTATCGTCCATTTTACATTACTCGAGAAGATAAAGTTCTCATGTTCAGAGAAAACGTGAAGTCGTGGATCCTTTGTTGTTATGACGTCAAAACAGATACTGTAGAAGAATTTGTGGACGATGAAGTGATCTTTAAAGATTTTCAAGCAATTCCGTATGTGAAGAGTGACGTTTCATTGACAGTGCTAGAGCCTGACCTGCCAGTGGTTCGTTGGGATCAGATGTTTAAGAATTAGTTAGTGAATCTCTTGATTGTTAACTCTTAATTTTTCTTGGTTTTGTTGCCATTACTATCTCGAATTTTTCTATGGATCAATAGAATGTGCCTCCAAGTACCTAGTTTCTGTTTTCTTGTTTTCATTCTTGTGAAATGGCCCTTGGATCATGGTACTCGTATATGTGAAGCCTCGCAAACCAATCTGATAACCAACCCTTTCTACGAGAATAGTGCATTTGTCTCCATCCTTGCCCATCAGAGAAGCCTCTCTAGATGTTAAAGTCTATATCTTCTGCAGCATGTTTCATTCAAGTAATAAGTCCAATTCATACTAATAGTGGATCCTGTAATTGATTTACTTAGGTAATGATGTAGAAGAATTCAATAAGAACCAGAATACCAGACATGATGTTATTTTGTTAATTTTAATTTTATCCGTTGTTGAGCAAAAAATAAAAAAATTACCAAGAATCTGTGCATGAACCAAGTAGAGAGGGCTATACAGTCGGAAACACAACCGGAATCACTCTTTTTTGGTTCCAAGAGCAAGAAAATATGTTGTTCTCACAAAGCTGGTGAGGACAAAATAGCGTATGTATAGAACTAATCAAACTGTTACATACAGATAACAAATTTGTTGAGATTTCTTCCCATTTTACCTTGGGTAAACAAACTGGGAGTCGGGTATAATCATTACATTAGTTCCTGCACAATTTGATTTGGTAATCCAGTTATATGCTAAGACAGACTGTGGTGTGTCCCCCAACCTTCCAATTTGAATATCAACAAGCTCAATCACTATCTTGTATGCAGGTAGCTTCAGGAGATCGATCTATGGAGTCTGCTGCTGCCTGTTATCTAACCTTCCATCTCTAGAGATACAGTTAACCCTAATATGCTCAGGCTTCGTCTGAAGGATCTCTAGATAATGATTCAGAGGACCCATAGTTCCAGAGGTGTTTCAGCTCACCTCTAACCCAGCCTAATACGATTATAACCCCTGAACAAAAGAGTAGAAAATATCGGGAAATTGTATGTCAGCTAACAAGAACGCTGTTAAACTGGTTTAATGCTGCTATCTTCATTTGAGGCAAGTTTTAAAACGTACCCAAAGTACAAGGAACAAGATATAGGAGTGCAGGTTGACCATGCCCATCCATCAAGTATAACCCAACATATGTGAGGACGAGACCTGCAAAGGAAAGATGCTTCTAAAAGTAAGATGAAATGAACAAATAGAGTAGTGGGAAATATGAAGCAAGGGACCCACCAACACCATAGCCGATCGTCAACCAAAGAAAATATCCATTCAGGATACCCTTCTTACTCGATCTGTCATATCTGCATCAAACAAGCTCAGGCATGTGAAAAACTATATATAAATAAAAGAAAAACATAATTAGAGTAAGACTGATCTAGCATTATCAGGTAAAAACTACAATATCCACAGATATAAACTCATTAACAATAAGGCCAATAGCTCAGATATGTATTGTGAGGTTTTATATTCATGCAGAATGTTGAACACGGGTAGCATTTGAATAGGAGCTACAGTTTATCATAATTTCCTACTCTTATACCTTTATATAACTTTCATATCACATGAAAACAGTAATCTAATTTAATAATGTTTGTCTCATATAGCTCTTGTCTGCAGAAGTACAGTTTAGTACATTTTGCTACAACAGACTTTAACCAGGCAAAAACTGTAGATTGGGTAATATCATGCTTCATATGGTTATTTAGAAAAGGTAACAAATAATTCTGACAGACGGAAATAAGAGCAATACCTAAAGGCAAATGCAACAAGTAAACCAGGAAAGAGAATATCTCCAAAGCCAATCATATCATATCCACCCCATGGATCAAAAAATCTAGGGATCCTCAAAAGCATAGGAATGGCTTCTCCACCACTATTGTCACCTCGAGCAACCTACGGATTAAAGAAACACATGTGAAAAACGCAATAATATATTCTACGTTCCTTCTCCACATATAGTTAAAGAAACACATGTGAAAAACTCAATAATATATTCTACGGATTAAAGCTGTGACATGGGGTTTGGAGACTGGACTTGGAAGAAACTGTTAGCACCAAATATAGTTAACTTACACAAAGAGAAAGATCAACTGGGAGGAAGATTTTGAAGGGACGTAGTCATTAGATACTAACTTTTTTGCAACTAAGAAACATAAATTTCATAGAAAAGAACTCACCGCAATCATTACACTTTCGTTGAAGATGAGTGGAGATACAAAGACCCAAAATATATCGTATACAAATGCACATGAAAGAAGTACTGAGGCAACCTGATTGGTAAAAACAAAAAAGCAATAGCTGAGAAATGTGAGTTGAAGAAACAAAACAAAATGCACACTTGGTACCTTTATATTTGGTAGATGTGCCATTTGCAGTACTGTTATCATCAAACAGATTCCCTGGCAACAAAAAGAAGAAATAGTTTAGGGTTAGCAACAAAACCACGGTAGTTGAGTTTCATGAATCAGATTTCCCTGCCAAACAATACACAAAAGCAGTTTAAAGTTTCTTCCATGATAAATATTAAGCATTTCTTTTGGAAAAGAAGGATTGTTCTCCTTACACAGATATTAGTTAAAAAAGAGAAATATTGCCAAGTTTTGCCAGTATACATCCCCATAACAAAAATTCCCAAATTGAACTAAAAAAGTGAAATGATTATATAATTTGCAAAGAACATGAAGATATCACCACCAGAGAATCCTAGGAAAAACGTGAATAAGACAAAAAGGAGTAAATTGCCCCTTATCAATGAAAATATGGAAATGACTAATTCTTTTGAAAAGAAGGATTGTTCTCCTTACACAGATATATGGGCATAGTTAAAAAGAGAACCGTCGACCGGTATAAATGAGAAATACGAAATCAACAACCAGAATTCAAATTTTTCTTAACCATGTGCCAGCAGTGTGTAAAGTATGATAGTTTTATTTCTTTCTCGAACAAGGCTGCCAGTATACATCCCCATAACATCATAATACATTACCAAATAGAAGGACTATATACAAAAGGTAGCTCTTGACACATCAGAACTAAACTTCTTGTAAATCGTGATTTTCAATACCTAAATGATTATATAATTTGCAAAGAACATGAAGATATCACCACCAGAGAATAAAAAACTTATGAAAAACCAAAAACCAACCATATAGGAGTTATATACATGCACCACTTCTAACATTTCTAGCTTTGAAACTACTAATCGGTATGCTATCTCAAGTGTTCACTAACTAAGCAAGTACAGCAAAATAAGAAATAAGAATGAACTAAAAAGCAAACTAAAATTGGAGAGGTGAGAAACTTACAAGAACATCTTGGCCAACCCATGCATATGATACATGCTGATTTGCAGCCCAAAATATGGCAAATGCTAGACAGAATGGCAATACCCCCATAGAAAGAACTGTTACCTCCCCAAGACAAGGAAGGTTTACTTTCTTATTCCCAGAATTCTTGAATATCCTGGTGGACAGATGCACAGTGCTAAGATGAGAAAAAAGCTATACAACATGTCAAAGTAGTTGCTATAAATGGGTCATCGTTGATCTACCTTAAAATCACTGTAACTAGGCAAGCGTGCATTCCCTGAAAGAAAGGACAAAAACATCAGAGTAAAGTTCAGCAATCAAGTTAATTACTCTTTACTATTTACACAAATTCAATGATGGCTGACCCATGGTCAAGGTTTACTTTCCTTCAACAGAGGGAAAAGTTCTAATTCTAAAACAGTCTGGGAAGCATGTCAATTCATTCTAATGTAACAGAGTTTGAAGTAACTACAGCTACGGATAATATTACGTTCGGACCTGATGCATAGTGGAAATTAATACAAAAAGATTACCAACATTAGCAGAGTTTCAGACCACTAATGTATTCAGTAATTCCCGATGAAAATTAAAAGGTATCATATAACACAAGAAGTCGACCTCCATACAACTAAGATGCTTTTAAGCATATTAAAAGAGCCGCCTTATGCCCATGAAATCCATATATGATGGTATGGAAAGTATCTGAATCACAACTTTTAATCTTACCTTCCATGAATGCATAATGTACGTCTATTAGGTTTTGTACCGTTCGATTTCAAATTTGATTTAAAACTTTTTTGAGTATAAAGACTTGCAGATTCATAACAATACACGAAAAAGAAACATGGGTGGTGATTAATAAAGTTTCTTGCTTGTAACATTTGCATTATGTGGCAAAGTAAACAATGATGCCTTCAGCAAAAGATCAAGAAGCACAAATGTTTCTACCTCGTTTCTCTCGGTGCACCTCTCCAAACATTAAATGCAAAATAAGTATCCCAACTAGACGAAGTTACGAAGGTCTTATACTTAAAACACCAATGTCTCAGTCATGAAGCAAACCAATTGATGCCCAATGATGGAAGCAACCATTTGGTCAAGTTTCGATCAAACAGAAACGTAAGGAGGAAATTCTAAAAAAAGCTCTGTACCTCAGATCCACCAATGCAAAATAGTACAATCAGCACCCAAATAAACCACGCCGACATAAAGAAGTAAAGTAGCATTAGAAAGACTGATGCCACAATGACAAATACCACAGCACCACTGGCATTGATATCAAAAACCTCCTTAGCAGAGTCATCTTTGACAGACTCAGCAGCAGAAGAGACCTGTGGAATCAAGAAACAAAACAGGATTTAAATGCATCTCCCTGACTCATTTCCACAGCAACAGAAAAGCAGAGAAATATTGGATCGCAAGAATCCTATTGAAACATGAACAAATACATAAAATTCAGGCCAGTATATTAGATCTATGAAGCTAACTCTTCTCAGAAGCCACTTAGTTTTCCTTCAGAAGGCACTGATTTGTTTTAGTTTCTTTTCATCCAAACATGGAATCCTTTTAATGCTTTGCACGAAGCTGAAGGATCGATAAAGAAAAGAACGAACCTTTGGTGCTAGCTGATCATAATTCTCGTGACCTTGCTCAGAAGCAATAAACTCCGACCAAAGAGACGCACAGACAATAGTCCCAACAGCCATCAGCCATAAAAATATCACTGAAATGTCTACAAGTGGGCGGTTTGGGGAGTACAACAGAAGCTCCACTACATTGCAACCGTATTCAAATTAGATGGAATGTTATATGAATTAAAAGGAGAAAGTAACACATGTTCCAAATAATAGATGGGTTGAGTGAAGACTAAGATCGTGTATATTTATATCCAATTCCAATGGTTCAAGAAACAAAAATATTACAGAAAGGCCTAAACTAACGACGTATACCTCTCTTTTCTAGAACTATGAAAGAAACCCTAAAATGAAACCTCTATTCTGTATTACTGTATATTTATACCCAATGGTTCAAGAAACAAAAATATTACAGAAAGGCCTAAACTAACGACATATACCTCTCTTTTCTAGAACTATGAAAGAAACCCAAAAATGAAACCTCTGTTCTGTACTACTGTTTGTTATTTCTTGCTTTTCCATCTTAGAGATGTGCTATTGATAACATACAGATTCTAGCTAACCTATCTTCTCTATATGTAAGAATTAAAAGGATTCGCACATGGTCCAAGGACATTTGTCAACCACCTTTTGCATCTAATAAGTATTGACAAAGCAAGACTTTTAGTGGCATGGAAATAAACAAATAGAATACGGTTCATTATCTTATACACAAATATAAGTGGAACTCAATACCTGCCCTGAAAAGTAAGTGGCCTTTCACTAATCTTGCGAACAACAAATTCCATGCATCAAGTCAAACTGACATTAAACCAAAAGATTACAACAAAAACTTACCCTGACTTCCATCTAACATTAATTGTTTCATAGCCTCTCCTGTCGACTTTGCGATCATGACAACAGGAATTGTTATGTTTGTGGAAGTATCATTTTCAGAACACACCATTTTGTAAAGATCTGCCAGAAAAATATGTGGGAAAACATATAAGGGATCTAATCAACACAGGGAAAAATGAATGATCCTAGACCATCAGTTGAGGAATACCTTCATTGTCATTGATCACCAATAACCCAGATGCACCACCTGATTCAGCAACTTCTGCTTTCGTTGTAAAGGGACAATCTCCTCGTGTAGACAGTGCAATAGAATTTGATAACTGAAACAGGTTGGACAAAACATGATTTACAACAACAAACGATCATTTCAAAAGAAAACAATAGAGTAGCCATGCTGATTTTGTAACAGGGATACTATAACAAAGAACGCGTCAATTATCCCCATAATCCAGACACACAATAGACTGAAGAGTACCAGCGAGAAAGTTTTAGAATCAGCAGAAAAAATGTCTGTCAAGAATAATAAGTAATATCACGTAACTCTAATCAACCTTTGTAAAGCTTGATTCCACTCAGATACAACCTAAATGCTTCCGCTATACAGTTAACAAGCTATTACGCAGTTCAAACTAACGTATTAACATCTCATGCTGTGTAAAAATATCAGAGAAAGAATTACATTTGAGGTTGAACTTGAGCAGCAATTTGAGGGGTTTGGGAAAGCGGCAGGATGTCGAAGAGCATTGTCTGCATGTGCTGGCAAGAGAGCACCAAAGGCAGCACCTAAACCAACTACACTTTCAACTTTGGTATTATTTACCCACATCATCAGCTTTACCTGAAAATGAAATAACGGAAATACTTCAGATCAACTTAGTTGCAACTGGTAAATGGAATAACGGAAACACTTCAGATCAACTTAGGTGAAAGGAACAGATTAAGAAACGTATATATTGACTACATAGCTTAGATACGAAAAAACAAGTGCATCATCTTCAGATTAAGATGTTCTGGATCATCATCTTCTCGGATCCAAAACACACTCACATTGCAAGGAAATCCACTACACAGAAAGAAGCATCGAAGCAGGAACTGAGAATGCACATGCTAGGGACGAACATTCTATTGCTTACAAGTTAGAGAGGAAATGTATTATTTGTTTATACATAAGACAGCTCAATAAATCCCCAAAGGATACAACACTAAAAATAACTTACATATATTACTTGACTTCACTCACTTCAACCCTTACAGCACTTAGATTCTCTTAAATCAGTTACATAATTCCTCCCAACAAATGACCTTAGCGGTCTAATCTCAAAGATCCGAATCGTTTCAAGATTCAAAACTCAACTCATCTATTTCGGTTTTGTCCTGGTTATAATGTAATAACCACAGACCACTGCACTTAAGTCTACTTATATCCTCATTTATGCTCTACACATTTCATAAAACAAATCAATCAATTAAACTTTCAAGTAATTTTACTTCAAATTGTTCTAATTAAAAAGCACAATTATGAAGTGAAACCCTAGAATTACAAGATTGAACACAAATTATCAGAAAAAAACAACAACAACAAACTCAGATTGAGTAACAAAATCAACAATACTACTAGTATCAGTAGTGATGGGAAGTCATACCAGCTGGAAATTGTTATTGCATGAAGCGGATTTATGAGCAAGTCGATCACCATGTGGAAATTCATAAGCAGATGATGTTAAAGATGAGATGACAAGGAAATGAAGAAACACTAGACGAATTGCAGCAGCAGCAGAAGAAGAAGCCATTGTCTGTGTGACCTAGATTTCCTATTTTTTCACCAAGAGTGTATGAATGAAAGAAGAGAAGAAGATCTCTCTTCTTCTTCTTATGGTGTTTGTGCGTTGTGACTGAATAATATATGAGCAAGACTTTTAAGCCGATTTGTTGGTCGGTAATTTTATTTTATTCTTTTTTGTTTAAAAACGTTTTTTTTACTTTGTTTTCGTTTTTTTCTCAACTATCAACTAACATTCGCATTTCGATGAATTTATTATCCGGAGAGACTGCGAAGCACGGACACACGGACACACCGGTATTGGTGCCGTGTCCGCGTGGGACACCGACACGACATATGTGTAAAAGTCTGTACTCTATTTTACTAGTTGGGTACTCTACGCTGTCATGGAAATTAGTATAATAGTTAATTTTTCTACTTATGGACTAATCTAACATCATAAAATTGAGTTTTCTTCGTATAATTGTGTGATTAATGTATTTGATATACCATAAGACTATGCTTTTAGTATACAAAAATTATTTAATTAGTATATATAGAAACGTGTCTGTGTCCTAATGATTTTGAGTTTTCGAGGTCCATGTGTCCCTGTCTGTGTCCCGTGTCCGTGTCAGGGAAGTCCTAAGAAGTTCGGCCGGTTAATTGGCAGAACCGGTTTGTCGATGCTCACAGAGGTGCCCCTAAGAAAGCCACGTGTTGGTAAATAGAAACCAACCATATTATTTATGGTCGGCAATATGGTAAATGGGCTTCAGATAAGGTACCCGTCTGAAGATGGGTTGTTCTCCACTATTTGTGCATTAAAACTGAAAGTTCAGGGCTAGACGTGAGCTTCAACATCAGGTAAGAAGCCCTTTTTTTTTTTTTTTTTTTTTGTAGAAATTAACGGTTACTCCCATTTCAGCTGGGCTTTAGACTCTTTAGTCCTACCCTCTCAAGCCTGGTACACAGAGGTCCAAACTTGCCAAATTTAGAACGGGTCAATCCTTTTCTTAACGATTTACTCCAAACCGATATATTTTAGTCTCAAAAATACCCTCTTTTTTTTATTATCAAAACCTTGTACAAAATCGTTGTTGATTCATTTTTTTATGTTGTTCTCAAAGCTCTGCAATGAAAACTAAATAATTTAGGGCTTAATTGTTGATCTCGTTTCAACCGATTATTCGAAGCTTTTCGACAGGATTTGGTATATGAGATCGTAATCAAATTTTATTATTCTAAATCTCGAAACTAAGAAGATTATTTAGGTTTAGTTGTTAATATGGATTCAGCTGGATTGAATCTTAGCTAGTTTTTCTTATTCTAGATCTTACCCTAGACGGCATAGTAGGAGGAAAATGAAAACAGTTTGGTAATGGAATTACCTTAAACTGTTGTAGCATGATCTTAATTTTGAAGAGATGGAAGCCTTATCAGTGATTTTCTTGAAAAAAATTGAGCAATTCACTCAACAGGTAATTGTAATTTTAAATTTTGTTAGTTGATTCATATACGGGGCCTTACTTTGCTATACTAAAAAGCCCTATTTGCTCACCGTTTAGTTTGTTTTTTCACAATTTTCTTAGTCGTTTATCTTTTTGTAGCCTGCAAATCTAGGTTATTTGGGGAAGACTACCAAAGTTGAAGCTCTGTTAGAAATTACTTTGTTTTTAAAGGTAACATCTATTTGGGACCTATGGTGGACTTTTTCTTTTGAAATTTCATTGTTAATTTGTTTTAGTTAGTAGTAAATCGGATATGAATTTAGCTTTGCTTATTTTTTCTCTTTAGGATTTTCACCTTTCTTAATGGTCAGTACATAACAATTATACACAGTTTTATGGTCTATGTGTACATAGTTATACACATTAACAATTTTTAATCTTTTTACTTATTTTTTTAGCTCCTTTAGAGATGTTTATCTCGTGTCCATTATATTTTGATTTTGTGTACTTGGTTGAGAAGTTTTCATTTGTTGAATAGGCTGAATTCATTTGCTAATTCTAGTTTCAATTAATGCAGTGATGCCGCATTGGGCTTTCTCAAAATCACCCCTTCTTGATAAAGTTGTTTATGACACCATTGTTGCTCACCATTGATGCTCATCGTGTCCAGATAAGTGTAGATATATTTTTTTACTCGCAAATGTAAAATAATAAGTATCCGTCGTATGGCGTGTCCGGCAGAACAGATATATATAGACCACAGATAGTCTTATACTAGCCACATGCTGTTGAAGTTTGTAAGGAACTCACATAAGTAAAAGAATATGTCGCGCCTGCAATACCCCAGACTAGCATTAGTTATAAGAAATGGCCAGGAACACGTTAGGTTTTGTGCTATGTGCTAGGTGAATGTGATCCTTATACGATTTCTAAATATATGTGTCCATGTAAGTTGAACTGACTACTCTTTAGTCAAGAATGTCCTAATTGGTCTTTCTAATGCTTTTTCATTCTTTTAACTATTATCTCCCTTTTAGAATTTGGTGAGAAATTTGAATTTATCATAGCAATAGAAAAAAATGAATGGCCTAACCATAAAAAATGAAATCACATTAGTTAGCTACATCTATTGCTTTACAATGCGAAGTGGTTGACACGTACGCCTAGGAGATTGATTTGTCTCTTCAAATGAAACCACCTCGCACCACATGAATGCAACCTCATGCGGTGCCTTGGTACTTGATGCTTATTTAAATGACATCCGTGTTCCAATAAGAAATTGATGCTTCTCCCGAGTATCAAATGTTTAAGATTCATTGTAATGTTAATGTGTACATAGTTGTACAACTGTTGATTCTTGATGTGTACATAATTGTACACCTTGATTAAGTAAGGATTAACTAAGTAAGGTGACTGCAATCTCTTTTAGTACTTCCAAATTTGGTTGCCTATGCCGAGACATTTTTTCTTTTCTATACCTTCTAGTTTCTAGGTTAGAAAGGAGAACCGTGATACTTAGAATATGCTTAATTTTGATGTTACCAAAAAATATTCTTCTTAAAGAGGGCTGGTGATGTGATTTTATGTTGTTGTAGAAAGTGGTAAGAAAGATGTCGTTCTCTCGAACTTGTGAAGGATTTTTTTAGATTTAAATTCAAAACTAAAATAGAAAACACTCTAAAAATTATAGCAAACTTAGACAAAGATGATATCAATATTAAAAGAAATACCGAGGCTAAGATTCCACTATTTTCCAAGTTCAAAGTGATTAAACCAATCCTTATATTTATGCAATTTTCTTGTTTAATTTGATTCTAAAATATTGCAACAAGTAGATTTTCAAAAGTAATAATTGTAAATACCAAGTATGAAGCATCAAAAGTCTTAAAACTAAGCATACTCCATCAAAATAGATCACAATCACTCAAACAAAAATCATATTCAATAATAGTTCAAGGCAAATAATCATATAATAATTGCAAATAAAAGATAAAATAGAATATACCACTTTTTGTTGGAAAAATAGCTTCCTCTATCGCCTCAAAGAATGGGGTTTAGCTCCTCATATTAATCATGATCTCAAAATATTATTTTATGGTTCAAAAGTTTATTAAAAGGATGAGAAACAATAAATCGACCGCTTGCAACGCCTGTAATGGTGTTACAAAGAAGTCATTGCAAGGGACTCACATTCTGAGTAACCCGTCTTATGCACTTCGTTGATTTGTCGTTGAATCTAAGACCCCAAAACGATTTGTCTTGATCGGCCTTTGTTCTTTGTGTTCTTGGTTTTGCAGCAGCAGAAACAAAACTCCAACTTGTGATTTCAACGCTCTGTGTTGTTCTAAACCTCCCCAAAGTTTCCGTAACCCCCCTCTGACTCGTAATCAACCTATATATAGCCCACAGGTTCAAAACATCTCGACTAAATCTCGAGAATATCTCTTTTTTTTCTTCGGCAGCAAGGCCCGGAATTTTCTTCTCTGCGAATCTTCTTACGCGGTTACAGGCTGTAAAATCCTTCCTAAATTACTCCAACTTCTATATTTGATAGATACGAATCATCACAGGACTTATCTTCCACGAATCTTCCAATTTTATCCCAACCGAAACCCGTACTTTCTCTTCTCCCTGTTTCGCTCCAACACGATCATGCAGCCCAAGTTGATCGATCCAAACTATTGTACCAAGCCTGTTAGGCTCTAACAGGTCCAGTCCACCAAAATCCCACGATTGAATCTCTCTAAATCCGTTGAAAAATCCAACTCCAAATCTGTTTCTCGCTGGTGCCATTTTCCCGCCAATTTCTGATATTTGAATTGTTGAAGATGAGGCGCCCCCTATCCAGAGTAGGGGTGCCTTTAGCAGCTGCCTTGGGGTGTCCTGAGGGTGCCCCTTAGTAATTTGGGTACCCCTTATCCGTAGTGAGGGTCCGAATAGTAAGTGTCCTCCCGGCGCAACTTTTCGAGCCAATTTTTTCAAAAATGTTTATTGACCAGAAATACCTACACACACATAAAACACCATAATAAGTACAAAAATGAGCATTATCAATATATAGAATCGAGACAAATTAGACACAAAAATGTGTCTATCAGCTGGTACCCGATATTTGCAAAATCCTAGGCGACAATCAGGTTTCTAGTTTATTATCTGGCTCTTCAGTTAATGATTAGCTTACCAACACCATACTAAGTATCTAGGGGAATGTGTACATAGTTGTACACATGTTGGTTTTTTGTCTGTAAATAATGTGCACATCTTGATTTTTAACGTGTACATAATTGTACACATCTTGATTTTTAATGTGCATTAGTTGTACACCTGTTGATTGTTAAAGTGCACATATTTGTACCATGTGTAGATTCTTTTAGAAGCAAATTACTGAAACTGATCGTTACTAACTACATTTATCGCTCCTGAACAAGGATATCGCCATCTCATTGAATCTTCGTTAATTACTATTAGATTTCCTGCAGAGGCAGCATTTGATGTGGTTTGTGTTACTTTAACTCACTGCCTATATTCCCTGTCAAACTGTTTGCGTTACTTTAACTCCCTGCCTATCTTTTTTAGTTTTACGTATGAAATAGAATAGTGTATTAATTTTTTAGCTTTATCTTACCATCTGTTTTAGACTTTGAATTTTTATTTTTTCAGTTTCAATTTTTAGACTTTGAATACCAAGGCCTCATCTTCATTTAGTGTACCTAGACCTCGTTCTCTGCCAGAACCAGCAAACTTCATTTATGCTATCAATGATTTCTATATATGAAACAAATGAATGAAAAACACTTTAAGATACTAACTTCATTTTACATAATCAATGTAAAAGATCTTAGTAATTTAATTTGAAGAACGTATTAATGCATAAGATGATTGAAGATTTACAGAGCTCTTTTAGTGAATATGAGAGATTTTATTTTAAGATATTAACTTCATTTCTATATACAATTCACAGGGAACAGATTGAGAATTGACAGGATGAGATTGGGGAACAAGGTCATTGGATACAATGAACGGAGAAGCAAATACTAGTAAGTTCTTTAACATATGGGTTACTAGCTCCTTACAGATTTGAGTAGAATCCGACTTTCAGCTCTTTAGATATTGAATTTGTAATGTGTACATAGTTGTACACATGTTGATTCTAAATGTGTACATGATTGTACACATGTTGTCTTTAATGTGCGCATTTGTACACCCTATTAGTTGACGTGCACATAGTTGTACATCTGTTGATCATTAATGTGCACATAGTGGTACACATGTTAGTTGACGTGTACAGATTTGTACACCTATAAATAGTTAATGTGCACATAGTTCTACACATCTTGATGGTTAATATGCACATAATTGCACACCTGGTGATCATTAATGTACACATAATTACACACTTGTTGATTTCTAATGAGTGCATATATCGATTCCTGGATTCGATATTTTGTTTTGTAAACTGAATTTTTCATTGGGTGCTCTACATTTAACATGATTTTTTCATCACATTGGTTGGTATTGGTGTTTATCGTCTTGTTTTCTTTGAAATGTTACCTCAAAAAGCTTGCATTCATATCCAAGAAGGTGGTTTTAAGGGAGGAAAAAGTGATGCAAATAAAATAGTTGTTGATGAAAGGAAGGATTGTGCAGAAGTTTCTCTTACCAGGTGAACGAGATGGAACTATTTAGATATGGCACATGTGTTTGTTATGTCCTCATCTAAATGGGTTACCACCAGCAATTCATAGAGTAGTAACTAAGGTGTACATAATTGTACACATGTTGATTCTTAATGTGTACATAATTGTACACCTATTGTATGTGTTTCTCTCTGTTTATATGTGCTTGTTCTGTTTTACATGTACTTAGTTTTGTTCGATTGTAGTTGTATTGTTGATAACTTGTGATTGTATTCTCTTTGTTTCAGGATCCTTTTGTCAATGGAGAGAAAGTCTCAGCCGTTAATTTGAATTTGGCGCCAAAGTTTTACCACCTCGAATGGGAGTTCCAGAGAACTTGGCTCATGTCAGAAACTACATGAAGGTTTGCAAAAAGCTTGTTACACATACTTAATGCCCATCATTAGTTTTGTTTGCATAAAACTACTTGAAGAATTGCTAAAAGCTTGTTGTTCTTAAATACACATACCATATGCACATCATCCGTTTTGTTTGTATATCAAAGAATTGTCTTTTATCACTTAGCAGTCTAGCTGTTCCGATTCAACCAATTAAATTCTCCCTGTTTGGTGGTTTCATTTTCATTTTCATTTACACGTGTTGATTATTAAAGTATACATAGTTGTACACATGTTATTCATTTTGAAGTTTAAGAAATTAGGGAAAGCACTAATGTGTACATAGTTGTACACACATATTATGTTATTGAGGTGTGCATAGTAGTCCAAATGTTGATTATTTAGGTGTAAATAGTTGTACACTTGTAGGACTATATTTATGTATACAAACCAAAAATTAGGGAAAGCACTAACTGTACATGTATTGGATTTTCTATAGATGTGTACAAAGTTGTACACTATTGTGTTATCTCAGTATTATGTGCATTTTTGTGGTATAAATGTTGGATTTTTATACCACAAAACATCAAAAGTTACTGCATCTCTTTCTTATACCATCAAAAGTTGTCCTCTCATTAGAAATTTAGATCCTTGTAACATCTCTTAGGCAAAGATAATGTACATTCTAGGATATTTGTTGCAGCTTCAGTGCCATTTTCGAACAGTTTTATTAAAATAATCTCCAGACAGATGAATAGATTTAAGCTCATACTTGTAAGTTAGTATAATCATTTTTTCTGAGCTTTAGCCTGTAAGAACTGGATGGTTTATCAATGTGTTACCCAGTATTCATGCTATCAGTGATTACTCAATTATATAGGCCTAGGTGAAAAATAAGTTAGAAAATAGTGCTACAACGGTATTTTAGCTTACGAGTCACCAATATTTAGCTCCCATTATATAATTATTTTGTTGTTTTATTAGATTCCTTGTCAGTTAAAAACTTCATGAAATAATAGTTTGATCCCTGTGCTGACCACTTTTTCCTCTTCGTCATTGTATGTATAGATGAACAACATAAATACATCATTTCCATGTCTTGCATATCAACAAGATGCTTTCATGTGCCGGAGCTGACAGGCTTCAAACTGGTATGAGAGCAGCGTTTGGTAAACCCTTGGGAATGGATCACCTAGCTAACTTGTTATCGTATGAGATTCAGCTGCAGTCTACTTTTGCTAACTTGTTATCGTATGGATCACCAGTTGGTGTACAAACTGGTGCACCTTGTTTTGTCTTTTGATTTTTTGGATTTTTGTAGGCATGTACATGTTTGTACGCCAATGTAAACTAAGATTTTTTAAAAATGAGAATTATATAGTCATATGTGTACTCTTTTTGTAACTCTCGGAAAGAGCTTTCCGAATATATAAAATTTGTGAATTTTGGACAAACGGTTCGAAAGATAAATTGTTTTTAATTTTTTTTTATATTATTTAAAATTGCTGACATCATTGTGAGTCACTTTGGATTAAACTGTAAATATTTGGACTAAATTGTAAATCAGGATGGTTGTTTGTGTACTTTCAATGAAAAAGGACTAATTTGTACCTAGTTTAAATGGGTTAGGACTAACTAGTATATTTGGATGGGGTTTTGGACTAAACCGTATTTCCCCCTCTTTTTTTTCCATTCTTTCAAGATGCTTTCGGCTTCCAGTAAAAAAAAAAACTGTGCAACGATAGCTTAACATCAGCATCAATTATAGGCAACAACAGTAATCTTTTAGTAGACATTCTATAACGTTTACCAGCAAAATCTTTGTGCGTATTCAAAATCGTATCAAAACAATGGCTATCTTCAATATCTGATCCATGCTTCGAGAGAAACTATAACCTTCGGAGTCGTCATCTTTCTGTGCCTGCACTATTTATGAAGAAAACATTGCGAGGAAAAGGACGTCTGACAGAAGTACTAGAATGTTAAGTTCTAGTCATGGATGAACGAATAGATATCGATTACGCTCCCTTCAAGACTCCCATTGCTGTTAACTATTTCGCGCGTATAGATTTTAAACACTATTGCAATGGTCTCGTATTGTGTAAAGTTCATGATGGTGGTTATAACACAGGTTACGTCATATACAACCCATCCACAGAGCATTGCAGAACGCTTCCTTCACCACCAATCAGAGAAAATCGCGTTCCTTATGACTTGAGTGCCACTATAGCTTTCAATCCTGCGAAATCAAGTTACTATGAAGTTGTATGTGTCTGCAATATTATTGATAACACCATACAAATGCATCATATTGAAATCTACTCTTCCAAGACAGGCTCTTGGAGAGCTGTAGGAGATGCTTTCCTTTCTTTTCACCGGGTACGTTATCTTCTTCTGGTGTGTACTGGAATGGTTCAGTGCACTGGATCGACAAGTGCACGACAACTCTCCACTATATTGATATAGATAATGGATTAATGAAAACAATTGCAATGCCAACGAATCCGTACCCAATTGAAGAATATAATAGGCAAATTGTATACTTCCGTGAGTGCAGCGGACATGTTCATCTTATGGAGATGCGGGAGGGAGACATGCCTCATTTTGACATTTGGGAGATGTGTACCGACTATACAGGATGGGATGCCAAGTATTACGTTGATCTTACTCCATTAACAACTGTATACCCTGGCATGGTACTAGATACCGAATTTCACTACCATTGTTTTGAATCTTTTGATTTGTATGTGCTGCTTATCGAGGAAGTCGAAGATTCATCAAGGTTGATATTACGGATAGGGAAGAACAAGGTGATATCATTTAACCTTAAAGATAAGAGTTTTATAAAAATGTGTAATGTTAATCCTGATGTCTTGGCAGAAGGATTTGAATATATCAAAACACTTGCTCGTGCTTGAATATTGCCGTGAAGCAGACACACACATTATTGAACTGCCTGGAATATCAACTTCATATATAGGTTTTCTTAGTTTTATCTGTCCTAGAGCTGTTTCTTATGTTTTTATTTTTGAAATGCTGAAGTTCTAAGTTTTTATTTCTGAAATGCTGAAATTCTAAATTATCTCTTAGAAGATGCGACATTAATGTTTCTTTGCAGAATTCTTTAACGTTTTTCCAGCAATTGGCCTTGTTGTGCATCACAACTTATTCTTGTAAATTTAAGTACATATTTTAGTAGACATTCTATATTGTTTGCCAGCAAAATCTTTGTGTGGATTCAAAATCGTATCAAAACTATGGCAATCTCCAATATCTGTTCCGTACTTTGAAAGAAACTGCAATCTTCGTAGTTGTCGTCTTTGCATTTTTATGCCTGCATTATGTTCCCCTCAATACTCCAATTGCGTTTAGACGTGGCTGGCTTATATATTTTGAGCAGTCTTGCAATGGTCTTGTTCTGTGTAAAATTCATGATGAACATGGTAGTGGTTATTATTACGCACCTCGTGTCATATACAATCCGTCCATGAGGAACTGCAAAACGGCTTCCCTTACCTCCATTCAGAAGAACTAATGGTGTCCCTCGTGAAAACTACAGTGTAGTTTTCGATCCTGCAAAATCTAGTTACTATGAAGCTTTGAGTATCTGCAAAACAAATCGAGTTACCCTCAAAGATGCGTATTATATAGAAATCTACTCTTCAAAGATGGAGTATCTGAATGATACAATGCAAAACATAATCTTTTCAATCAACTCTATTACACCCACATCGAAAGTCGTGGATGTCATTTTCGTTGCGGTTTCCCTTGGATTTAATGATCGGGAGAAAAATTCATGACATTCCGGCAGAGAGACGACGTTAGCTGACGGAAAATCAAGTAACGGTAAAAAAGAACAGGTTATCCGGAGAGGGACTCGTAGAGAGAAGCCGTAAACAGGTTAGCGTTTCCACTAATGTATACACATAATTCATCATTCGCCACGTGTCGGAAGAATTACACGTGGAGGACACACAGCCTGAGATATCAAGGCACGATGTCACGTCTCAACATCCAAGGGGAATCTGTCATCTGCACATGTTCATCATCAAGCCGATCCGACGGCCAAGAACCCAGGGGCACTGAAGTATCAAGCCACTGAGAAGTACCGAAGAACACTCTAGGATTTGCTTTACCCCATCTCAAGGAAGACCCAAGATCAACGGAGACTAGACTCACTGACACGGATGTGATGTTAGCCGCAGACATCTGTCTGGCGCGTGGAGGTAGCCCAACCACCCACATTAAACACTCTAGGCATAGAGTACGTGTCGATAAGCCTGTGGATAAGAAAGAGGTGACCCATCGTTACCATGCATGAGCGATGGATCCATCGGTCGAGAACGAATACATCAGCGGGATCCGCACAAAGATCAAGAAGATAAGGTTATAACTGCCTCTGATGGTGGACCCCATGTTCTATCCCTATAAATACCCCTCTCCACTGAGAGAGAAGGGGTCGACCAATTTTTAGTGAGCAGAGGAGAAGACAATAAGGGAGAGAAATAGGAAGAGTAAGTATGAGTTCCATTTCCCCATTAGCTTCGTTATTCACACAGAGTCATTCGACTATCTTTATAATTCTTAAATACATAGTGAAACACAAACCCCTGTGGACGTAGGCCTTAGTGCTGAACCACGTAAATCATCGTCTCATTTATATTCAGCACTTTACTTTCTGTCATTATTATTATTATGCTCTGATTTTTTATACATCTCGATCGTAAGAATAACTAAATTACTCCCCCACGACTAGACAGGGACGAGCCCGAAGGCTCTGAGTCGATGAGTCATCGTATCAACATAGTTTCATTTATGATTTATTCTCCTTTATAAGTACATGAATAAATGTGAGTATTGTTTGTGAACATATGGATATCATCGTTATTTCTGTGTTCACAATCTGGCGCTAGAAACAGGGACTCTGTCCCGGTAAAAGATTTATCTTGTCCTATGATTTTACCTATTTTTTTGGCTCCCTGTGCTATTCTCTAAATAATAGTGTTTGAATTTAAGCTAACAATCGAAATCATTCTTTCAAAAATAATTTTCTTCATGTGATTAAAACCTATCGTCTCCGGATTTAAGTACAATATAAACTCTATAAATTAATGCTGTCGGGACCATCAAAATTTATTAATTAAACGAGATATTAATTAACCAATAAATTAATATTTTATTAACTTATAGATAAATTTCATATCACAAGTTAAGAAAAAATTGGTGTTTTCGCCATTGTAAACTTCGATCAACAGATAACACAAGTTTAGACAATTTGGATGAACATATAGACAGTGAAATCACTCAAGACTTGCAAAATTTGATCGAGAAGTTGGGCTATCGCAATTCAATGAATGTCGAAGATGTCCTAAATTATCCGAAAGAAAATGAAGTTATACAGTTGTTGACTGATGAAGAAATAATCAAGAGCGTTATGGGTACTGATAAAGATGTGGAAGAAGATGATGAAAGTTCTACCATAGAGCTCCCTTCACTAAACGAGGCTATTAAAGCGACAATCACATTGAATAATTTCTCACGAGCTATGAGAAAACAACACCAACAACTCTTACAATTATAAGAAAAATTAGAGATGAAATTCAATGTGATATTGATTTTAGAAAAAAACAGAAGACAATTAAATCATTTTTCAAAAAGTCTTCGTAAATCATTAATGTATTGAATATATATATGCATTATTAATTTATATTTCATATGGGATCTACATAGGTAATCAAAAATGTATTATCTTATAATTTTAGTGAATTATTAATTTGGCACGTTGTTATTAAATAATCGAGTATTAATTAAAAGAGTTTCTACTGTAAACTTATAGATTTATACTTTTCTTAGAAGTTGTCCATGTTTTCCAAGCTCAAAACTCCCAGATCTATGCATTTTCTAGAGTTTTTCATGTTTCCCGAATTCAAAGCTTATGGATCTAATGCTTTCCTTAGAATGTTGCCTACATTCCATGTTTAAAACTGAAAGATCTACGTTTTTCTTAGAGTTTTCCACGTTTTTCATGCTTAAAACCGATCGAATTGCACTTCCCTTAAAAAATATTTTTAGATCCATGAGGAGATCAATGTTTATAATTATTGGATATGCCTTTTCAAATCTTTCTCTTTTCACGATCCCTCAAAATCTTTGGTTGAGTTTACTATACTTATGGCCTTCACATTGGGATTAACTTTACTAACAGGACCCACATGGATATTGGATTTTCGATGATGTTTTACCTGTGCATGCAAAGGGATCGAAGATGGAAAAAACGAAGGATGTGGGAAAGACCAAGGCATCGTCCAAAGAAACACCAAGGACGACACCAGTTATGACACGCAGTAAAGGTGAAAAGACGAAGGCACCAATCCAGAAGCCAGATGCAGCGGAAATCACTTCACCCCTAGACATCAACATCGGAGCAGCGGCAGCCCTCAAAGCTATGGCAGCTAAAGCTGAAGCAACAAAGGCATTCGCGGCCTCCCGAGCTCACCAACAACGAGAAGGATTTGCAGAATCAACGATGCAACAGCCAGCCCTTGGAATGCCGACAATGAACGATCAGAACCAGACTCTGCCAGTTATACAACCAACTCTCTCCCCCCCATGTGGAATTGCAGTTGTTAAGTTCCGAACCGCCCCACCCCTTGATATAAACAGTTGATGAAGATCACACTATGGCCATTGGGGGCAGGGACGGATCATAACTCCAAACCAAGGATCGAATTATTCCCTCCAGTTGATAGCAGAGCTTGAGGAATTGAAGAAGAACCAGAATACATATGCAGAGGCCGTGGCATTATTAGCTCGAGAAAATCAAGAACTCATAGACAAAATTTCCCAAAGCATAGGGACAGCGCAACAGCATGACGAAGCAAACTCTAAAGCACCTGAACCGAACCACGATCGAAGGATCGCTGTGACAAATCCCGAACCATTGAACCGAGGAGTAACAAGAGGAATTAGATCATCCGATCCAGATTACGTGCCAGAGGATTCAAACTACTTTGATAGTGAGAGCCAAAGATTAGAGCGATCCGCAATCCGAGATGATCATCAGCGTGCAATGGAGGACCTTCGTGCTGAAATGATGGCTGAAATCAAGCAACTGAAATGTATACAAGGGGGAGGAAGACTAGAAGAGGTGATGAAAGAATCCAGCACCACCCCACTGGTTCCGCATTTGGCCAGAGCTCTCATTCCTCAGAAGTGCCCTATCCCAGCGTTTGAATGTTACGATGGATCCAGCGACCCGACGGCCCACCTTCGGTATTACAATCGTATGTTGGCTCGATGGGATCAAGATGACGCAATCCTCTGCAGATATTTCCTTTCAAGTTTGAAAGGATCGGCCCTATCCTGGTTCGATAACCTTCCACCCAATTCCATCGACTCCTACGACCAGCTTACTGAGAAGTTCTTGGGGACATACATGTACAACAAGGCTATTAACGCAGGGATGGACAAGTTATTCTCATTAGCAATCGCTTACAAAGAAACAACCCGGGAATATACCGACATATGGCATAAGATTTGCCAGGCAATAGGGAATGTAGATCCAGTGGTCAACATTAACTGCTACAAGTGGGGGTTGGATAGGATGAGCCCGCTGTTTGTCGAGATTCATGGAAGCGTTCCGACGACCGAAGGAGACCTTCGAGTAATCATCGAAAAGCACGCCAGGCTAGAAAAAATCCAGCGGGAAAATCCCAGAGCCTAGACTCAAAGATCTCATCGGAATCATTCAGTAGAACATGCTGATCGCTGTCGTATGCGTCAAAAATAATTTCACTTTCCTAAAGTATATGATAAGAAAGAGTTCGTTTCCACAGAGAGGCAATTATAGTTAGTATGTATTCAATTTCTTAAAGTAACCAATTGGGGGGATTTCTGATTTTTATGTAAGCAATAAAAGTAAATCAGAAGCAAAGTAAATTGGAGAAAATAATCAATAGAGAAAGATATTGGTCAAGGAATTCATCTTCAATCTTAAACATGTGCTTGCATATAGTATGATTAGAATTACAATTTAATCTCTTTTATTATCAAAAGCCTAGAGTATCAAGAGAGCAAGATAATCTATTAATTTCCCTTGTCAACATCAATAATGGTTTTCGCCGTTTTCATGAAGGGACGCCCAAGTAGCAATGGAAGAGACGAGTCCGGTGAACCTTCATCCATCTCTAACACACAAAAGTCAGATGGAAATACAAGTTGATTAACCTGCACAAGAACATCCTCAACAATACCCATTGGGTAGACATTAGAACGATCGGCTAATTGCAACATAATTCCAGCCTTTTTAAGAGGACCCAAGTCAAGTGAATTATACATGGATGCGGGCATAACATTTACGGATGCACCTAAGTCCAACATAGCTTTTTTGAATGTGGTGTTACCAATTGTGACTGGAATGTCAAAACTACCAGGATCCTTGCACTTAAGATTGCCGATTGCCGAAGCATTCTCCCCCAATTGTGTTGTAAGATTGCCGAAGCATTCTCCCCCACACTAAGTACTTCATTACCTTTGAGCCTTTGTTTATTGGTACACAAGTCCTTCAACACCTTTGCATACTTTGGAACTTGCTTGATTGCATCTATGAGTGGTATGTTCACATGGATCTTCTTGAGAATGTCTAAAATCTCCTTTTCTAGTTCCGCCTTCTTGGAATTTGCAAATCATGAGGGAAAGGTAAAGGAGGAACATAAGTAGAAACAGGAGATTTAGAGTTAGAAATAGGTACCTCGGGAAGTTTGGGGAGAATCCTCCTTTTTCTCCTCCAAAACAGGTTCCTTTGGAGCTTCCTCTTTTCCCGAATCAGTAACTTCGGGTTGCACAAGTTGTGTACCACTTCTCAACATAATAGCATTGATCTCCCCTTTTTGGTTGATAGGTTGAGAAGGGAGTTTCCACCATTTTGTGCCTTCAATTGATTCAACTCAATAGCCATAGAACCAACTTGAGTTTGCAAATCCTTAACCGTACTCTCCGTTCTTTGCATAAAAGATTTCAACAACTCTTCCATATTGGACCCCATATTTTGAGGTTGTTGTTGTTGTTAATGATGAAATTATTATCTCGGCTGGAATTGTTGTTGTTGAGGTTGAAATCCACTCGGATAGTTGAAGGTAGGTTGTTGAACCGCTCCTTTCTTATTGGCATAACTAAAATTGGGGTGATCTCTCCATCCCGGATTGTAAGTGTTAGACTAGGGATCATACCGTCTTTGTTGATTTGGAAAGACCGCATTAGCTTGCTCGTCTTCATAAGATTGAGAGGAACTTGGTATCACCGCGGCTGCAACTTGTTGCATCATTGCTGTCATGTTACCCATTTGTTGACTAAGTTCCTCGACCTCGCTCACTTCATTTACTTTCCTAAGAAGCACATCCGAACCATGACTCAAGAACTGTTGGGAGTTTGCTGCCATGTTTTCAATCAACTCTCTAGCTTGTGCCACCGTCTTGCTCACTAGTGCACCACCACCCGCAGCTGTCAAGAAGATTCCTATCACTTGATTGGAGTCCTTCATAGAAGTATTGGATGATCATAGCGTCACTGAATTGGTGGTGAGGGCATCTTGCCACCAATCTCTTGTATCGTTCCCAACATTCATATAAGGATTCTCCCACATTTTGCTTCATCCCACAAATCTCCTTTCGAATTTGAGTAGCCTTTGATGCAAGAAAATATCTCTCTAAAAAGAGTTTCTTCAGCCCATTCCATGTCGTGACACTTCCGGAAGGCAAATAATACAACCAATCCTTATCACTATCCATCAAAGATAAACGAAAAACTTTCAACATTGCACCATCCGCCTCAATATCCGTTGGAAGCATGGCCATGACAATGGTATGGAAGTCCATAAGATGCTTGTTTGGGTCTTCATTCACCATTCCATGGAACTTTGGTAATTCTCCAAGCAACCCAGGATTGATCTTAAAAGTAGAGTTTGTTTGAATACACCCCTGTTGTGTATCAAGCCTATGAGAAGCCAAGTCCTTGAGTGAACGATTTGCATCACCCATTGCTTCTTCTTCTTCTTCAAAAGGTAGTTCTTGTTCACCTGGAACCTCTTGTTCTAAAACTTCTTCTTCTTGCTGGAAAGTCTCTTCTTCTACTTCCAACTCTTGTTCTTTCGTTGTGTCTTGACTTTGTTGGAGTATTGTGCCTCTTCGAGTAGCTATCCCGCACCTTGGATAATTCCAATCTTTAGAATCCAGGGATTAGGTACCTGAAAACAATTCTCGCAAACAAGTGAGAAACAAGACAAGAAAACAAAAATCAGAGATAAAAAACAGAAATTATAAAAAGAAACTAAAAACTTAATAACTAGCCGTATGCCTCCCCGGCAGCAGCGCCAAAATTTGATCGTTGTCGTATGCGTCAAAAATAATTTCATTTTCCTAAAGTATATGATAAGAAAGAGTTCGTTTCCACAGAGAGGCAATTGTAGTTATTATGTATTCAATTTCTTAAAGTAACCAATTGGGGGGATTTCTGATTTTTATGTAAGCAATAAAAGTAAATCAGAGCAAATTAAATTGGAGAAAATAATCAATAGAGAAAGATATTGGTCAAGGAATTCATCTTCAATCTTAAACATGTGCTTGCATATATGATTAGAATTACAATTTAATCTCTTTTATTATCAAAAGCCTAGAGTATCAAGAGAGCAAGATAATCTATTAATTTTGTAAGTTCATCAACACACACATTAGAGCTGCGTATGTGAATTCTTCCTAAAGAATAACCTAATGCCTTGCGCTAATTAAATTCAATTCCTAGGAGCATTAAGTTTCAGAAATAGGCTAATCAATGCAATTGTCATACATTGCGCATAACAATTCGGACAATGGTCAAATCTACATATGATTACAAGAGTGTATCACTACAAACCGTAATCATATCATGCTACTTGTATTCAGGGTTATCGCTCGATGAAAAACCCTAAAATAGCTATGGACAAGGATGCAAGTTCAATTAATTGGCCACTTAACTAACCAAACATCTTATTCCTATCACTATACATCAATCATGTGATTATTAAAAACAGTAGAGATTTAAACGATAATCAAGAGAGAAAACTAATGCATTAATCAAGTACAAGTTTTAGAAATAGGACTACATCCTTAACCAATAATATTAAATTAGCTACTCATAGCTATGGAGTTCATCATAAAAATATTAATTGAATAGAAGAAGATGAACAAAGCAAACCCTAGTAGCGTAAACAAAAGCGGCACTCTCCTTAGCTCCAAGAATAAAACGTGATCCCAAAGTTGTAAAAATCTTTCCTTTAAATAGCTCTCTTGTTTCCAAAATTAGGTCTAATCTTCAAAAGTCCACTAGATAGAAGTCCTCCAAGCCCATGTGTGAGAAAACCCATGTAGAAAAACTAGCCAGAAAATAGCGTCAGAAACTGGCCGGAAAGTTTCTGTAAAGTCACCGGAAAGTGCTCAGGGGACCGATATAAGGGTCTCAGATGATCGGTCAAACTTAACGGTCAGCCATTAAAGTTGATTTACTGACTAACGGTGTAATCGAGTCGAGGCCGAGTCGAGAATGAGCCGGTTTTTCGACTCAGCCGAGTGACCAAGGCCTTGGCCAATTGCAAAGGCCATAACTGTGATGCGCCATCATGTCGCTTCATCCTTCTCTGCCACACATCCAGTGTTGTTCATGCCTGCAACACCCAACCTGCAACTCAAGCCATAACTTCCCTGTTCCTAGACATTCACCAACAACATCCATCACCAGTCCTTGGCAAACCACAAGACCTATGAAATCTACCACTGATAGCTTCACCAGCAGCATCACCTAACTCTCCCATCTGCTTTAGGTTGATCTCAGGAACAACACCAGACCCATTCTCTATTTCGAACCAGCACCATATTCCATTCAAACTGCAAAGACACTATCATCTGTAACTTGAGACCTTCTCAGATTTTAGCAAACCCATCTTGCCTAAATTTCATCATCACTGACTTAACATTATCAGCATCACTTGTAAACTGCCAATGTCAAAGCAACGACAAGAACATCTTCCTTATAATCTCACTTTTCAAGATCAAACCAAAGCCATCTGTCTGGAGCTCAGGCCTGCAATTTCTCCTTGCGTTGTAATCGCTTAGCCATCACCATGACTACAATTCCTGATTCAATCCATACAAATCTCAGAGCACACACACTAGAATCCATTGCCACTTCAAAATTAGGTCTGTGTCCATTTCAAGAACTCAAACACCAGCAGAACAATGCAATTAAGGTTCATATACTCTATCACAGAACACCCATCATCAAATTCTTCCATATGATTCTCTGAGCTCAAATCCCAGCATCTCACCTCTATTTGAAGCATAACACTACCAACCCTTGCAGCTTGAATTCAAGACCATCAGCAACTCAAACTCACGGCACACGCCACCAGTGCCTTCAACTGCAATTGGTAGCAGTCAACACAACCACTAGCTCTAACCACTCCATCCAAGTCTGAATTAAAGACCCATCAAACTCAACCAAATCCATCTGACTTCATAGTGCCTCGACCATTCTGCGAGTCCATCTCAAACTCTACCATCTGCAACTTCATAATCCAGTCCTGCAATTCATTCTTGTAGCTTCGAATCTAGCCACACATCCACCTTGTACTCTTAATTGCAGTTGCAGATGCAATCACCAAACCCCATTACTGCTTTTCCTCTGTCACTGCAATTCCAACTCATTCAACTCATTCCCTGGCTTCAAACATTTCCGCAACAAAAACATCACAAGGTTGTTTCATGTTCACCTGCAATGGCTTGGCTTCTCTTCTTGCAATTCTGCTCAGCTTCAATTCAAACTAACAAATGCTTAGCCATTGCCACAACAACTCAGTATCAACAACAGTAACACAAGCTCCTATTTCAACCTGCAATCACCTGCAGAATCAGTTCACATCAAACCCTAACCTCCTCCATATTGAATTTCACTCGAATCATCACCAGATTCCCTTTTAACTGAACCCTAGTACCAACATTCATCTTCATGTCTTTGCCATCGTCCCCCTGAAACCATCCATGGCTCCACTGCAAACAAAATCATTTCCTCCATCTGCAACCCTAACTTTATTTGAATCTTCAAACCCCTTCAACAGAGACCGCCATCAAAACCACCTTCCATAAACATCACAACATCTTCTTCATATTCTTTCTACTAATTTCTAGGGTTCAAATTCGAATCAGAACCCAAGATTTACTATAAACCCAATTCATTCACACAAACCCATTGTTCCCTTTTTGTCATCGAACTAGAATCTCCATCTGTGACTCAGAACCCTAACCAGATTCATTTATCACTTCAATCCAGAAACCCATTAAATCTTCTCAGCTTTAAATCACTATTTCCTTCAAACCCTAATTTCTCCTCCATCGATGCTTCAATCAACAGTTACAACCTTAAATTCCTCCTGCTGATTCTCTCAATTTCTCCATGAACTCTCACATCGATTCCTCTCTTTCTCTGAGCTTTATGTGCCGCCATGGATTCATAAATAAAGCTAATGATGAGAAGAAATGATTTCTCACTCAATTTTAGGTTTGCGGTAGGGAATGAGAGGGGATACAACCACCCAGGTAAGGCGGATAAGGGGTAACCAAGGTGATTCTAGGCACCACTCATCAGATAAGGGCCATCATGGTTGTTTGGCCCCCCTTGCTTCTCTAGACTAAGTTGTAGTGGCGGTCTCCTATCGTCGGCTTGGCTCAGTATCGCTCTCAATAACAGTTGCACATGAAATGGCGCTTTTGCCTTTTACACTCCAAATGGACGATTTCTCCTTCTTTTGCTCATAATGACTCCAACGTACCTAAACACTCAAAAGCAAACATAAGATACATAATTTACAAGAAAACTCACAAAGAAAGCATAAACAATAGATAGATATCACGGTATTATACAACACCTATCACATGCCAGCGGATCAAAGAGGGGAGGTTCAACCGAGTGGCCTAACGAAGATAGGAGAGGACGAAGGGACGATCGTCGGCGTGGTGATCGGAAATTTGAAGACCAGGTCTACACGAAGCTGAACACCAACTAAACCCGCATCCTGAGGGAGATCAAGGATCGGGAGAACCTGGAGTTGCCATGGTCCAAAGGAAAGCAGCCCCCAAGATCCGAGAAGTCAAGAGATTATTGCGAGTATCACTGCTTCAACGGGCACCAGATCGAGAAATGCAAGAATCTCAAAATAATGATCCAAAAGTTGATTGACGCTGGAGATCTCAAGCAATACATTCAAGGCGTAAAACCGATGACAGTGGCAAAACGAAGCAAGCAAGTCCAACTCCCGAGGGTAACCGAACACTCAACACCATCTCATGCTCGAAACTATTGGACCCTCACCGACGGCTCGGATAGGGAAAAGGCTAAGAAAGCAATTCGAGGACTACTCATGAGCTGTTCAAGATCGATGGAGTAGAAGTAGACGAACATGAGCAGTGGATGAACGCACCGATGACTTTCGACGCTGAGGATGTCGAAGAAGACATGGAATACCATAACGACCCTTTGGTCCTTACATTACCAGTGGCATGATTCAATATTAAGAAGATCCTCATCGATGGTGGGAGTTCGGTTAATGTTCTGTTCTATGACACGTTCAAACGAATGGAGCTAAATGGCGAACAACTAATGTCATCGTACTATACCATCTATGGGTTCAATGGGGCACCAACGAAGCCCTTGGGAGACATTGTTTTGCAAATAAACGCAGGACCAATGAAGGTTGACACTCGATTCAGTGTCATAGACGCTCCTTCCCCCTACAACGCCATCATTGGTCGAAGATGGGTACATGATGTAATTTTGAAAGTTGTTGTAAAGTGGTAGTAAAGTCCGTTCAACTCAGACTTGATAAGATTGATTTTAGACTTAATACTAGAAAATATGTACAAAATACTGTCACGATATCGAGAGGTACTGAGACTCAGGATTCCACCAAACTCATAACATAAGGTTCAAATATTAATTCTTTTAACAATTATAGCTCAATAAATAGAGACATGAACTCTTATTTTTGCCAAGGAAGATTCTCAAAATATTAGTTGTAAATCCTAAGCATGGGACATCAATACATCTACGCAAGTATGACCCATCAAACGAGATGACAACTAATTAATCAAAATCATAATTCAATTTTAATTAGTGCAAAAGTCATATAAGAATTAAATATAATTACCCATGTATGATGTTAGGCTTCCTCCGTCGTCCCAGTGATGGGGTTTAGCTCTTCATGGTAAAAACACGCTCAAAATAATAAATCATGGCTCAAAAGGTGTTTTTATTGAAGAAATTATATGACTCAGCGAATCTGCAACACTGTAATAACGTTACAGAGTTCACTGTTACAGAAGGTGTGGCTAACTTAAGATATGCGTGGCTATTGGACTGTTACAGAACTGTTTGAATATAAGAAACTGACTGCGACTGTTCTGTGCATCTTAATGTTCTTCAGATTAGGGTTCTTGAGAACGACAATTCTGACATGTTGTCTGCAACTCTTCTTCTTCCTCTTCTCTGCTGCTACTGCAGAATCGCTCTGCAGTGATTTCTGTTGCTCTAAACCTACCCCAAACTCCCGACTACCTTTCTTGGGACTCTAAACTTCTTATATATACACAACAGCCGAAAGAACTCATGAAAATATCTTCTCTTTTCTTCCCGGCCAAGCTGCAATAATATTTCTCTGCACGCGTCTTCCAACCTTCCCTGAGTTATCTAAACTCTCCAAACTCGGAAAATAAATCCTGGCAGAATCATACCCTCTCCAAACTTGCACGTAACTTCCAAAAGAACAACCAAACTATCCTGAGAAACCTTCTTCTTTCCCCCCGTTTCGATGCATGTCCGATGAGCTTCCATTTTTATCTAATCCAACTTCAATACCTTCCCCTGTTTCGATGTCTCGAATCATTCCCAGTCCATATCCAATAATATATCAACGAGATTCTCTCTCAAATCAGCTTCGTAAATACTCGCAGTGGGAAACTATTTTCCCGTAAACCAACTTCGCGTGTTTCCTTTTTCTTCCATCATCCAGCCCAATTCATTCGGTCCGATGAATATACATTCCCCGTTTAGCTTAATCAAGTCCAGCCCACCAAAATTCCGTGATTGAATCTCCTTAAATCCTCCACAAAATTCAAACCGTAATCCGCCAAGAACTGTGTACTTTTTCCCGCCAAATTTCCACTTTTAAATTTGAGAAGATAGTGGAATCCCCTATCCAAAGACGGAGTCCCTTTAGCACTTGGGTGAAAAGAGTAAATTCAGGGGGTGTAGATAGCAATATTCCTGGGGTGCGCATAGTGAATTTCCGGGTGCCTTTAACGCGTCCCCTAGGTGCATTTAGTAATTCATCTCGGGGGTCCAAATACCACTTTTCGAGCCAAATTCTCCGCAAAAGCTTATTTCTCCAAAAACAACTACAAAAACATAAAATAACCAAATAAGTACAAAATCGAGCATTATAATTACACAGAATTGAGATCATATCAGAAACATAAATGTGTCTATCAGTACACAAACTCAAAGGAGTGACATCGACTTATTATCAGTATCTTAGATTTCCAACGCCCGAAGGGGTAATGGAAATAAAAGGAGATCAGGTCACCGCTCGAGAATGCCAGGCTCTAGAAAATCAGCTCAATAACGAACAAGATGATCAGCGGAAATCCCGAAGAAGCCGAAATAAAGAGGCTGCTAAGGAAAACGCCATTGATCTTTATCTCGAAGAAATTTCTGGAAAAAGTCTCACGAAGGAAAGCATCGTTCTAAATACTGAGGCGAGTACCTCAACAGCTAAGGAGGCTGAAGAGCCTACCAAATAGCAATTAAAGAATGTCCCTCTCCTAGGGGAACCGAAGCCTACGTTCACATCCGTAGAACCCGCGAAGGAGATCAATATAGGGACCGAAGAAAACCCGAAGATGATCAAGATAGGGACCTTAATGGATGAAGAAAGAGAGATATCTCTAATCAAGCTACTCAAGGAATACGCAGACATTTTCGCGTGGAAGTTAGGTGACATGCTAAGGATCGACCCGAAGATAATCCAACACGAACTTCGTATAAAGCCAGACACCACACCCTTCAGGCAGAAAGTACGAAAGGTAGCACCAGAGTATCACCAAGCAATCGAAAAAGAGCTCCGCAAGTTATTAGAAGAAAGATTCATCAAGGAAGTTAAATATCCAACATGGATCTCGAACATGGTCATTGTGCCGAAGAAGAACGGAGGAGTAAGAATATGCATCGACTTCACCAATCTCAACAAGGCGTGCCCAAAGGAAGCCACCCACTCCCAAGCATCGATCAGCTGGTAGAAGCTGTTGAAGGATACGAAGAAATGTCATTCATGGACGGTTATTTTGGTTACAACCAAGTAGCCCTGGCAGAAGAAGATCAACAACATACAGCATTCTACACCCTGCACGACCTCTATTGTTACACAAGGATGCCCTTCGGACTTAGAAATGTCGGGGCAACATACGAGAGGATGGTTGATGCTATCTTCAAACCATGGATTGGGAACACCCTAGAAGTCCATGTTGATGATATGCTCGTCAAAATTAAGCCGCGCAAGGATCACCATCAAGACCTGAGGGATATCTTTGAAGCAATGAGAAAGCACAACATGAAAGTAAACCCGGAAAAATGCACATTCGGCGTCACCTCAGGGAAGTTCCTTGGGTATCTAGTAACGAAGAGGGGCATCAAAGTAGATCCCGCCAAGATCCATGCCATAGTAGAAATGCCATCCCTGAAGAACCTAAAAGAAGTCCAAAAGCTCAACGGATCCTTAGCGGCTCTGGGTAGATTCATCGCCAGGTCATCGGACAAATGCAAATATTTCTTCAACATCCTCAAAAAAGGGAGCAAGTTTGAATGGACCACAAAATGTGAGGAAGCTTTCCAAAAGATCAAAGAATATCTTGCCACGATCCCGATCCTACAAAAGCCCGATCCCGATGAGGTGTTGGCTCTTTACATAACAGCAACGGAGGATGCGTTAAATGCAGTATTAGTCAAGACGAACACAAAGATAGAACAACCAATCTATTACGTCATCAAGACTCTCAACCAGGCAGAAAGAAATTATACAAAGATCGAGCAGCTCATCTTGGCACTAGTATGGGCAACCCAAAAACTAAGAACCTATTTCTTGACTCACTACATTCGTGTTCCATGCAAAGCACCATTGGAGGCCGTTCTCAAAAGCGCTGGGAAAGTAGGAAGGATAGCGAAATGGAATACCCATCTTGATCAGTTCATCATCATCCATAAGATCAAATATTCCCAAAAATCGCAAGTCCTGTCGGATTTTCTAGCAGATTTACCCTTGGACAACGACAAGAAAGTAAGGGGTATACTAGAATCAGAGGACGAGAAAGATCCAGTCTATGTTATCGAACCTTCAAACCAAAGACGATGTGGGGTCTTCGTCGACGGATCAAGGAATAGGGAAGGTGCGGGCGCAGGCATTGTAATCACCACTCCCACTGGAGAAAGGGTCGTGCATGCGCTAAGGTTGGAATTCAAGGTTCATACCAACAACATCGTTGAATACGAAGCCGTGGTACATGCTCTTCGTTTGATAATAGAAATGGGTATAACCGATGTACGTCTGACAAGTGATTCACAACTGGTCATACGACAGATAGGACTGGAATACAATGTCAACGACGAGACCCTTTCAGCGTACATGGCCTTGGTCCAAACTCTAGCATCCCAAATACCTAGCATCAAGTTCTGGCATTTATGCAGAAGAGACCTCAGGCATGCTGATGCGTTAGCATACATATCACCCATGTTGAAAGATGAAAGCGTCGAGGCAATCAAGATAACAAGAGTACATGAGCCCTCGATTGCTCCTCAGGAATCCTTCGCTACAAATCGTGAAGACGATGTAGGGGAGGATATCGCTGACGATGATGTAGGGGAAGACATCGCCGATGACTTTCACGAAGATGATATTATGACAAGAGCTAACGAAGACGAAGACTTCAATAACGAAGAAGATTGGAGAACCGAAGTTCATCTTTTCCTTAAAGAAGGAACGCTGCCTGCGGACTTGAAGCAAGCTAGAAAGGTGCAATCAAAGGCGGGGAGATACGACCTTAGGGACGAAATTTTATATAAGAAGTCTTTTCTCGGACTGCTGCTACGCTGCCTATCAAGAGAAGAAGGACATCGGGTTTTGAAAGATATACACTACGGAGATGCGGGCAACCATAGTGGGATGATATCACTAGCAGACAAAGCAAAAATACAGGGAAATTATTGGCCACAAATGATACGAGATGCTGCGAGAATGTCTAGGAGATGTGAGGAATACCAGCGGTTTGCTAAAAGAATCCATGCACCTGCAACGAAGCTGAATTCGGTGGATAGTCCTTGGCCCTTCTCAAAATGGGGCATAGACATCGTTGGACCCCTGATCGAAGGATCGGGGAAAAGACGGTTCTTGATTGTAGCCACAGATTACTTCAGCAAATGGGTAGAAGCCAAGGCCCTAGCTAGAATCCGCGACTCAGACGTATTCATATTTATCTTCCAAAATATCATTTGCAGGTTCGGGATCCCCGCCGAGATTTTCTCTGACAACGGCAAACAGCTGCAGGGAAAGAACATAGACATGCTCTTTGATACCTTCAAAATCAGAAAGAATAAATCGACCACCATCTATCCTAAAAGTAACGGCCAGGCCGAGGCTACCAAAAAGACCCTCGCTCTTATCCTCAAAAAAAAAATTGGATGAACACAAAGGGCGGTGGTGTGAACAACTACACAATGTGTTATGGGCATACTGAACAACTCGAAGGTCCTATACAGGAGAATCACCATTACTCCTCACTTACGGAGCCGAAGCAGTCATCCCAACAGAAATCATCATGCCAACCACAAAGACCGAAGCATGGGAGAAGAACCTCACAGCGGACATGATCTTTGGAAAGACTCGATGATCCGGAAGAAAAGAGGGAGACAATGCTGAAGAAGATGGAGAATTACCAACGAAGATTAGCAAGGGAATACAACAAGAAGGTTAAACTTAGAAACTTTGTAGAAGGACAGTATGTCCGAGAACTATACCCCAATACTAGCGAGAGAAAAAGTGGGGCAAATTAGCACCAACATGGGGAGGACCTTTTGTTATACATGATATCACAGGAAATGGATCCTATTACCTGCGTAACCTGAAAGGAGAAGTCCTCAGACACCCGTGGAATGCGAAATATCTCAAGCCATACTATCCGTAAAAGAAACGCAGTTCTGCATCTGCGTGAAGAGCACCAGAAGAAGAAGACAGCGTACCCGCTTGACATGTTTCTATCTCTGGACGAGGAATAGCAGACCACACCTGATCAATCAGATAAGCTTTTTGTAAAATTTCTATTTGGGAAAGTAACCATATACAATCTCTCGGGACTCCCCTATCAGCATCTATGAGTGTAGGACCATGAGAAGGCTTCCAGCAGAAAGAGATACCCAACCAATCAAAAAGGCAGCGGGTCAACGGAATGAATGCATGTAAATATTTTAATAACGCATTACATATCCGGGAACGCTGCGTCAACCCCCACCGTTTGGTAATCCTCTGGCCAAGGGTTAGCCAATGGGGTGACAGGTCCAAAGTCAGTAACGAAGGTGCATATATCTTCGTTATTGCCGTCAAACACTTTCCATTACTTAATTTATTTTTAATAATTAAGATTTACTTGCTATCTAAAGAAAATAACTGAATTGACCATGAAGATAAATCAGAATTGTACATATCCAAACAAACGATGATCCATTCCATAAAAAGTTGATTACAAGTTCGAGAAACTAAACAAGAAACACAAAAATACACCAAAAAAGGGTCCGAAGCCAAATAATCAACAAAGATCAACTTTCTATAACAAGTATGGTGATCTAATTCCCTTTGGAAGACCTGACGTGATCAGCTGGAGGCTTCTTCTGAGCCGAAGGGACGTTCCCTCCCGAAGAAGGACCGAAAGAGTAATTTAAGGGCTCGGACATAGGACGACGGGGGTAATTCTTGACAATGCCATGATCTTTCTGAAGACCCTGCTCGATCCTGGTCAGAGTTTTGTTAACTTCTTGGACAAGCTGGCAACGAGCCTTGTATGCAATCACGGTGGCCTTGAGTTCAGACTGTGACAACGAAGATGTCAGTCGGGCTACCTCCTTCGCTGCTTCGTCCCGAGACCCAGCCAAACTCTGATAATACTTGGTCTGACCCTCCTGCTTCACTAGGGAAGATTGAGCCTTTTCAAGCTTTTCATTTGCAAGGTTAAGCTATCCCTCGAGCTCTGAAAAAGAAAAAACACGAATGGGTTAGAAAACTAGAATTATAAGACCACTCACGACCAAACAAATGTATACCTTCGACATCCCTAAGCCGTCAAGAAAATCATACTAAATCGAAATTTTCTTATAATCCAAGCGAAGATTTGTGAGAGCAAACTGACACTCATCCAACTCTACCTGCTTCATGGAGTCTAGATGATGAAGGCGGTTAACTTCATTACTCATTTCTTCTATCCCCTTAGTAAGCCTATACATATTAACTTCAAGATCCTTCCCAGATTCAACTAAACGAGCCACATCGTCCCGAGAAGTACTCAAGGCGTTACTAAGAGCATGAGCCTCAGCTCTGGCATCGTCTCTCTCCCGGACAAGTCGTTGTATATAACCCTTGACTTTAGGGTCGTGAGATGAACGAGCTTGGCGCAACTCTTCTTCCAAACTTGTTACTTTAGCCTCTAAACGAGAAATATCTTCACGCGCCTCACGCAAATTATCACGAGTCCACTGTAGAGCACCATCAAACTGGCGACGATCGGCATTATAACTGTTCTGCATGGTAACCATCTGGTTCCGCCTCTCTCGCCACTCAGCCACCGGGACATTATGCGCATCAGCCCGGGCATTCCATTTATCAGCTTCATTCTTAATTTTCTGCACCAACTCTCTAATCCGAGAAGCCTATCGAGTCCTCTCACTCCGAAGCCATGCTAACTCTCTTCTGACATTACCCGTTGAAGATACGGCGGGGAGACTCAGACAGCACACTAAGAAGACGAAAGGGAGAGACGAAGAGGAGAATAAGGAAAGAAAACAAACCTTGGGAAGATGAAGCATCATTACGGGCCTTCTCCAGATCACTACGAACAAGTGCGAGTTCAAGACGAAGCTTCTCCTCTTCAGCACCAAGCCGCTCCTTCCCCTTCAACCGATTCTTTAATTCCAATATCTCCTTGTCCTTAGCAACAACTAGTGCCTCATAAGCATTCAACTCCTCCTCTATTTAAGGGCCTTCGCTTTAAATAAATGGTACAGAGTATGATTGCAATGTTCTCTCCTCATCATCTGCGTTGAAAAAATAAGAAGTGACTAATTAATAAAAAGACATCAGAACACATCAACCTGTCCAGAGGGATTCTGTAGTTACCTCAAGAATACGTTGTTGAGGGTAGATGATCGGTTGTCAGCCGACACAAAAATAATTTCACTTTCTTACTACTCAAAATATAAATATAGCAAGGGCAAGAAAGGATCGATCCCACAGAGAGGTCTTGGTTGTCAAATTGTTTCGGTTTCCTATAAATAACACCGGAGGTTTTCTTGGTTTTTAGATAATAAACTAAATAAAAGCAAACAATAAAGGTAAACAAATCAAATCAAGGATGAGAAAGTATTGGTCATGGATTTCGTCTTCAATCACAAACATGTTCTCAACAAAATAACTAGAATTGATATTTTAATCTCAACTTTTATCAAAGGCCCTAGAATACCTTGATTGCAAGAATATCCCGCTAATCTCCTCTTGTCATCAACAAACACATTAAAAGATGCGAATATGAATTCTATCTAAAAGAACAACCTAACGTGTAAAAGCACTAATCAATTTTAATTCCCTAGATGCATTATGTTCTATGAAATCAGGCCAATCAAAGCAATCGAACGTGTAAAAGCACTAATCCGATTTAACAAAGGTTATGGTTCACATAAGATCATAAGAATATATCACTACAAACTATAATCATATTTATGCTACTTCAAATCAGGAATTATCACTTTTGTATATAATAACCCTAATCTAGCAAAAGACATGCATGTGAGTTCTACCAATTTGCAACTTGACAAAACAAACATTCAATCATATGACAATATTAATGGTGAATCATAAACGATAATATGAGAGAAAACTAATTTATTGAACAAAAACTCATCTTTGGAAATCCAACTAATCCATAACCAAAAGAAAACTCTAGCTCATATTCATGGAGTTCATAACAAGAAGAAAGAGAAAACGTATCATGGTTCTAAACCCTAGAACACAAAAGTAGAGGCAAAGATAGATAAAAGATATCCTAGATGATCCCTCATAATAGAGTGGGAGACCCTTTTATATGCTTGCTTTATATTTCTCCACTTCCCAAAAATAGGTCACCCAGCTCACACTCGTCTGCCAAAATCAGTCCCATAAGCCAACAAGTGAAGCCCAGTAAAAACAGTCCAAGTCCATCCAAGTCATGAATCGGATCGGATCGGATCACTGAGTCGACTCATTCTGGTGTAAACCCAGCATCAATCTGTTTGTATATCCAGCCATTCTCTGAGTCCTTCCATGTAACAATTGCATTCATCCAAAGCTCCAGTTCAACTGCAATGCAGCCAATGCACCTGCAATACTCAAAGCAACAACACCAACAACAATCTGGCTAACTCAACTTCCCAGCAACATCACTTCACTTCATGCCTGCACAAGCAATACTTTGTCTTCCCTGCACAGTTTGGTTCCTAGCATTCATCTAACAATTCATTCACAATATCAGCACAATTTCAGATGTCGCTACCACCTCCTTGCTTTGCCAACTGCAGCACTACCTCAAACCCTTGAATCCACCAAACATGAACCACCACTCATTACTTGTTATATAATTGCGCCATAAACCCATATCAACTCTGGCCCTTGCAAACTGCGACTGCATCAGAGCCATGGCAGCACCACAATCTTAAGCCAACATATCATCATCTTGTACTTCTCATCTGAGCTGAATCCATCAGTTCCTAGCTCCAAATGCTCATCTCGTTGTAGCTTCATCAACGCAACAACTTCAATCTGCAGCCAGCTGAACTAACCGCAATTCTGTTCCAGTACCAGCGAGCACATTCAGTTCAATGTATTTCCAGTACCACCAATTCGTTACTTCCACTCAACACTCCAGCTATCTCATCTGCATCACAATCCCAGGCCAGCACCACCTCAGCTCAATGCTCTTCTCAGCCAACCAAGCCATTTCAATCATGACATTGCAGTAGCAACTTCAACAGCATCCACTGAATCCCTGGCAGCAAACACAACGCCACCATTTCAGTACCACCACAGACTCCAACCCTGTAATCTCAGCTCAAACCCTGAAACTCATGGCTAGCTGTACTTCCCTGCAATTGCTCCTTGCACCAGTTAACTCCAACACTAAGACCACTGCATAACCACCTGCTCAATCTCACAACACAACCCCTTGGTTCCTTCCTCACTTGCCTTCAGCTGCACATCAATTTATCCTCAAATTCAGCTTCAGTAGCAGCAACAGACCCTTAGCAACTCATACAATCTCTGTATACCCATCTGCACTTCTCCTTCTTTGCTGCCAATTACCACACCTGCTCTTGCATAACTGCAACTCCAATCCCAGCTGCTACATTGCAGCCAATAACTCATTCACAGCCTCCATTTCTAGCTGCATTTCTCGAGCACCATTGCTTGCAAAACATTAGGCAACAACCACCAGCTCTGGCACCCCCATTGTAGACCAACTTTCCCTGTTATGTCTCGGCCATATCAAGCCACTGCTCCTCCAACTTCAGTTGGCTTCACCATTTGAAACTGCAGAGCACCAGACCTGCAATCAACATCACTGACTGCTTCTATCTCAGGCCAACATCAACATCAACATCTGCATCTGATCTCCACCAGCTCCTCCAATTTAACTAGTACCACCATTTAGCTTGCAAACCTACACATCCACAAACTAAATACCCTTCTTTACTCACTTGCAACACCAACAATACCTATGGAAGCAATTGATTCTTCTTGTACTTCAAATGCGCTCTCAGTCCTCCATGAAACCGAGAATCAACCTTGCAGACCTTCGATTTGCAGCTCAGAGAACCCTAATTTCACACCCATGAACATCTTCCAGTTGAGTTATTCCGTTGTATGTTGAATTCATCTTCAGTTCAGTTCTCACATTCAATCTCCTCCAATGATCGATTTGGTCCAAACCCCATCTCTCTCTCAAATCAAGCTCAACCAATCTTATAATTCTTCCCCAATTTGCTCTCAACTTCGACCCTCTCTCGACAACAAGAATCAACCACTAAAAACCCATGTGGATCTTGATTTTGCCGGCGAGAATGACTCTGGTAGCAACGGAAACAGCCCTTGTGAAGGCTCTGGTTATTAGGTCGCAGCAAGGAAAGAAAAGAGGAACTTGTCCTCTGAAAGGAAGCCTGACCTAGTTTCTAGGTTAACTTTTGAAGTGTTGATGTAAACATCCATGACGCATGATAAGGGCCACCTCCATTCAACTGTCAGTCTTGGAAGTTTGACAGTGTAATTTCCTGCATAATTCTTGTATTGTCATTTCTAAGGAACTGACAAGATTTTTGCACATAACTTTTTCATACGTTCGCCACTGGCTTCGTCTTTTCGTTCTCTTTAAGGTAATGAGAAGAAATCCTGGATTTGAGCGAGTTCTACTTCTTTTTGCTCCAATTGACTCCAAAGTACCTGATAAGCTCAAATGCAATCATAAGATACATAATTCACAAGATAACTCGCAAAGAAAGCATAAATACTAGATATAAAATTAGGTGTTTTAGACACCTATCAGTAGACGTACTGATACCCATCGGCTATCGCCATCATGTCAGCAATGGTGGATGGTGGATCAACTAGAAGACTAGTAGCAGTAGCCCCCAGGTCCTTCTCCCAGCTCTCTGCAACCTCATCATGGGACGCCAATTGCATGTTCCGACGAGTGAAAGCATCAGAACTCTTCTCACCCGGGACCACCGGAGCAGGGTTAGGCACGAACATCAGGTTTTTTTTCAATAACTAGTTAAGTGTGGCATCATCTCCATCCTGCCTCATGGCCTTCTCGAAGCCTTCCGAAGCCTCGGTGGAAGCCCCTTCGTCAACAACGTTCTTTTGACTATCAGAATCCTTCTTGGCTTCGGCTTCCTTGGTAGCAAGGGCCTCGGTGTTCCCATCATCGGAACTCTTTTCCATCACAATTGCTTTTTCACCACCAGACTCAGCGAGAACATCCCATTCATCGTTTGGAGAAAGCAAACGAAAGTCAACATCTCCAATATCAATCTGCTCACCAGAGGAATAAACCTTGCCAAAAGAAAACTCCTGGACCGACCCAGCAAGGATTGTCTGTTGAAAATCAAAATCTTCGTTCCTCTGATTCGGAGGGGGAGAAAGTGTAGGATCATCAGCGGTAATATCTCCTTGACCGCCAGGGGCAATCTCCTCTTCAGTAGCTCCACCACCAATATTCTCACCGTCCTCATGATTGTGCGGAGAAGTCTTTGTACGCTCGTCATCATCGGTAGCTTCCTCTTCTTCCTCGATGTACTCGTCGTTCACGGGACTGGTAACCTCCTCGGGAATTTCTGTCTCCTCAACAGTAGCGGTAGAAGACTGAACATGACCTATCTTTTTCTTCTTCGTTACCTGAAAATCATAATATGGCGTTGTCATAAAGACAATTTTCTCCATGCTTTGATTGATCTCAAACCAAGAAGAAAATGGGAAAGCATACACATTAAAATCTCACGAGAAAGCATACCTTGGCAGTGGCAGTACTCTTCGGAGGAAGGGTAGCATCGGAGCCTTCTTCTTCGTCCACATCAGCAGCATCGTAGGCATATTCAAAATTCATACCATCAAAGTTTAACTGCCAAGGACAGAAGTCGCCATAACGAGCGGGAGCGCTATCACGAGGTTGGATACCAGCAATGGGGGCACCATCCATGCTCACCAGGTACCCAAACATAAGCCCAAGGACCGACGACTTCAATAATGGTGACATGCCACTCATAGTCATGGTCACGTTTGAGCTTTTCATTCTTGGGAAAAAGTTTTTGAGAAGGGGTTCCTTCGGTACCAGGGATGTAACGAAGCTTCGAGTCACTTACTTCGCTTAAAAGACGAACTTCATCTTGAGAAGCAGGAATTGTACGAAGACCTACACTCCAAGGCTTACGATTTCTACCATTGACGTAGTCTCCGAAAGAAGCATTGAAATTCGCAGGAGTGTACAGATCTTTCTCAGTGGGGTCGAGAACGTAGCATGTCATCATCGTCTCGCCTTTACTCCGAAGGTAGCACTCTTTCAACGAACGAAGATAATTTTCACTTGGTTGCACCACCGAACGGCAGTAAGTATGTGGAGTAGATCCCTCACGACGAGCCAAGAAATCATAATAGAAGGAATCACCCGACTTATACAAGGGCAAAATGAGGCCAACTTCGAAGGCCCCCACAGTTGTCAGCAAGTGAGAATCATCGTACTTGTAGTTCGAAATCAGATCATAAGTAAGATCATCATCGGGAGCATAAAACTTAACGTCGAAAGCTTCAAGGTCATGCTTTACTTTGAACACTTCGAGATCTATGTGCTTAAAAGTGACTTTCTTCTTACCAACCGAGACACTTCGTATAACTGGGGCAACATCAGAATCAACATCTTTACTCGACGACGATCTCTTAGGGGGACTCATATTTGAAGCTTTCCTCTTGGTTGGCGGATTCCTCGATGGGTCGGCCTTCGGCGCGGCACCCTTAGTAGATTTCCCCCTCACTGGAGCAGTAGATGATGGGACTGTAGACTTCTGTGAAGGCGTCGTAGTAGGGAAACGGAACGAAGAGGTTGTATATTTAGTGGTTCGGCATGACGAGGAGAAGGAGGTGGCGCATTTGTCGGTTCAACACGTTGAGAAGCAGAAGGACGGTTAACGGCATATCGAGAACCCTGAGAACCCTTCGGCGGATCCCCCCCTCTTTGTAGATGAAACTCTGGGACCAGATGAAGATAAAGTTTTATGAGCATGAGGATTCGGCTGAGAAGATCTATATGGGCCACCCTTCGGTGGAGATACATCAGGACTCCTAGAAGGAGGAGACCTGTAAGAACTCGATGGTGGAGTCTGATAAGGAACCCGATGACGATCAGCCATACCTACGAGGAGCATAAAAGTAGGACAAAGATCAGACATGGAAGATTATAAAACAAATCTTTGTTTATTTTCATAGTTTATCAGAAACGTCACCAAAAAGTGTTATAACTACTAAAAACAATGTAGAGGCCATAGATTACGTGATAAAGAACATGGGCAAGTATATATACTTTTTTATATTATGTTCTCCATCACGAAACCTAGATACAGCAGCAAAAAGATGAACGTCAACCAAAATCAAGAACATAATGATGAACACCATACCTGAATTAAATGCACTTTGGATAATCAGAGGAGGACGAGATTAATTTAAAACACCTGAAGAATAGCGATAGCGGTATGACTCTTAAGATCTTGTCAGGGTTAATTGAAATCATAACAGAAAAGATCAGCAGCAACAACAGTTAAGAGCTAAAGAACAAAGAAAAAGGAAAAGGTTCAGAGAATGAAGAGTTATGAACTGACAAGAGAATGAAGAAGGAATAAAATTTATTTCAATACCAGAGATGATAAAACCGTTCCATGATTCAAGAAGGAGTTATTGCAAGGAGTGGGTAACGTGCCCTAAAATCTAGGGGAAGTTATTGTGGAGAGAAGAAGAAGATGAGAAGACAGTTTTCTTCTAACTTTGACTAACATCCAAATCAGAATAAAAGGGGCAAATTGTATACACATAATTCATCATTATCCACGTGTCGGAAGAATTACACGTGAAGGACACACACCCTGAGACATCAAGGCAGGATGTCACGTCTCAACACCCAAGGGGCATCTGTCATCTGTACATGTTCATCATTAAGCCGATCCGACGGCCAAGAACTTAGGGGCACTGAAGTATCAAGCCACTGAGAAGTACCGAAGAACACCCTAGGATATGCTTTACCCCATCTCAAGGAAGACCCAAGATCAACGGTGGATACTAGACTCACTGACACGGATGTGATGGGAGCCGCAGATATCTGTCTGGCACGTGTAGGTAGCCAAACCACCCGCATTAAACACTCTAGGCATAGAGTACGTGTCGATCAGCCTGTGGATAAGAAAGAGGTGACCCATCGTTACCATGCATGACCGATGGAGCCATCACTACGGGAAAAATCATCATTGACGACACTTTATTAGCGTTGTAGTACCCCTACGACAACGCTTTTTTATGTATTGTGTAGGTGGGGTATTGTAGAAAGTCCAAGCTTTTCTACAATACTTGAATATGAGTTGTAAAGTGTGATGTGATTCATGGTTCTACAATATTTTCTGAAGTTGTGATTTTCTTTCGATTTTTTTGAAAGCCTAACACAACCCTTGATTGTGTTGTAGGAATATCTTGGACAACACAAGTTTTGTATCGTGGAAACATATGTAACAACAAATACTAGTATTATGAATAAGATTTGCACGTCACTTGTGTGAGTCATGTGGAACTATCTTGGACAACACATAGTTATGTTGTAAAGAAACTTTTCGCAATATAAGGGTTGTGTAGTTGAAAACCGGAAGACAACATCTATTTGTATTGTGAATACTACTGTCATTACACTTCCTAGAGTTGTAAAACTATCCTGAACAACTCCTACTTATGTTGCAAAATTTGTTTTTACAATTATTGTGGTGAGTAGTAAATGTTTTTAACACAACGCTTATTAGTATTGTGATTATGACAGTTAGTACACTTGTTGGAATTGTAAAACTACCATGATACAACTATACTATGTGTAGTAGAAATTTTGTAACACCACTCTTACTAGTATTGTATGACTATCTTGGACAACACAAGTAAGGTATCTTAGAAACATATAAAACAACATGATTATTATTATTATGAATAAGATTTGCACTGACAGTTGTATGAGTTGTGGAACTATCTTAGACAACACATAGTTATGTTATAAATAAGCTATTTCACAATATCTGGGTTGTGTAGTGTAAATTTCTAACACAACTGTCTATATGTCAATAAGGCCCTACATATATCACTTTTGGCACTTTGTTTATGTTGTGAAATGTGAAGAAACAACAACTAGATTAAACCGAAACATAAAATGGCTCAAGATGAAAGATTCATTGAAATTAAACCAAACCCGGTGTAACAACATTCACATACCCATGTAATATAGACAAAAGATACAAAAAAGTAGGGAGTGATGATGTTTGTTACCAAAAGTTAAGTCTCAAAGATGATTTAAGAAGTCTACCGGTAGGAAATTCTATCCTTGGGCCATGTGATAAAATTTGAAACAGACGTCACCAACATATTTGACTTCTTCTCGTCGCCTTGTAGACATGAGCATCCTCCACATAAGCAACCTTCACACATACAAAGTGTGTAGGCTCCAAGACCTATTGGCATTCCATGTATCGCCTTACTTGGATCTGTTTCAAAGCAATTTCGACCTCCGCAACCACCTCGCCCTCCTTGTACCGGCCTAACGGCTTGCAAGCTTGGAATCTCTTTGGCACTTGGACCTCATTTGGTCTGCGACGGGACTTGGAGTGGTATGAGTTGAGTCTCTTTCATTGCAGAGAACAATCCCCGCTAGTGCTAGCCTCCTGGTTGTTGTTGGCTTTGGAGTTGACTCGCGAGAGGGTGAGACTCCATTGCAAACACATCTTGAGTTCCTTTCCTATATTAAGACCGGATCACAGTATGAGGTTCACAATCAAGTTTGAATTCATCAATAAAATGAGAACTAATAGAGCACAAGTTAAATTCTCACCTCTAACCGCACCCACCGATCATTCAAGTGCTCTATAGGATTCGACACTCTGTAATCATCAATTTATAGTGGGATTGGGCAAATCTTTTTACGTGTCGCTCCAAAACCAATTCCTTTAACTCTCCCCCGTAGTTTTTCCTCGCCAAAGGCCTTTGCAAGAATATCATCATCACGGATGATCCACCATCGACACCATGCTGCTTGCTTTTTCAAGTTTATCCGTTTAAGTGTGTAAAACATCGATATTTTCGCATTTTTGAAGCACCACATAAACCACACAAAGGAAGAGGAGAAGATTTCTTACAAAAGCTTCTACAACACCAGATTTAGAATCTTTCCTTTCTTATTGTCTATGACCACGTTTCCATAAACTGTCGCATCAATCTCCTTGGTTGTGTTTAGTTCTTTTTCTGCCAAATAAATGTATCAATACATGACAATCATCAAGAATAGCATAACAACACGGTATTAAAGTCATGATACACGCTAAGAAGAAACTTGGTCGATTTTTAAGATCCAACCATGTAAAAAACTTCTCATCTGCCTTGAAAATAAACAGTTAACACATTAACAAAACAAAAGACTGCAAAAAGAGAAGTATACGTATTAGCTCTAGCTAATACAGTTAAGCCATCATTTGGGCAATCAAAACCATCACCTCATTATCCTGGAATGCTTATAACCAAAATGAAGGAAAACAATAACAAAGAAACAAAGAAGAGATTCATTCGGGCATCATATCTCCAGGGTGTTAAATCAAATGAATATTTAAGTATGCATACTTCATATGGCGGCACAGAGAGAATCTAAGACCTAAACCAATGTTTGCTCTCAGCAGACTCCATTGAAAATGTAGCTAACACACAGTGGTAGTTCTCATCCGATCTAGAATGAGATTTAATTACCGACTCGAGGTGTTTCGTACCAAGGCAACATCGGAAAAACATGCTCTATCCATAACATACAACTTCCCGTGCACACACTCTTTCTAATCCATAAGATGCTTATCAGATCCGTAACTTCGTGATGGATAATGTATAACAATAATATAGTGTATACGTAAATAAGAAATGAATAGATTATACATCCATCTTACCTTTTTGGGGTTAGCATGACAAAGATTCTTTGGATAACTACTCATCTTTTCCTTGGAACCTAGTGTTAGTAGAGGTTTGTGTATAAGCATGCATGTAAGTAAGTGTTTGTAGCACTTGGTTCCAATTGATATGAACTCCCAAACATTCATATAGATGAGAGATAAACGCATGAGTAAACTAGTGACAATATTACAAATATCTTCATGTGAGAGCACAAGACAACCAAATTCTCCGTGTGACTCATGGAATTTCACATATTACAGCTATGTCAAATTATGTATGCTAGTCTATACCACAGGTCATGATCTGAATTATGAAATGATCCATCATAAACAACTTTACAATCCACAACCAGTTAAAAGGCCAGAGATCAACCTATACGAAATAACATAAGCATCTAAATGTTTGCAATTGCATAAATAATGTCACAATAACCAAACAACCAAGCAATTATATTTTTAACAACTCAATAGATTTCACGTGGTGCACATAGCAAGGCCTCCTCCAATCGCTAATGAAACCTTGTCGACTTATGGTATGTGGGGTGGTGTGTTTTGAACGCTTTTCTTGCATTATTAGTCTTTTGACCTGAAAAGAAAAATAGAGACATCATTTGACAGACTTTAAAGTTTTTAATAAAAATATAAAGTCATTCGTTATAATAGAAAAACTTACTCTGAATTCAGCAGAGGTTACATGTTTCACAAATTCTTCCCACTCCCTAACCTTGTCATGGTCTTGGGCATTAGCTTTTCCAGTAGTTTCTCTCTTTCTTCCACTGAGCCGATCAAAAGCATCGAGCACCAAACCAGCTTTTCTTGACCTTGCTTCTCTAAGATAAGCTCCCATTTTTTTGAAATAGTAATCTTTGTAACACTCAGGCACAATGAATCGGTTCTACAAATAAAAGTAAATAAATTGAATTAGAATACGCTATGTATTAAATAATTATTGACTAAACGAAAATAGATAAAGATTTATGAATTACAAGTACCATTACTATCTTCCATATGTTTTCTTTGGCTTGAACAGGGACAAGTCTCCAATCTCGTGAAAGTTAACTGAAGTTTCCGAACAAGCACCCCTAGCACACCGGCGGTTGAACGGATGGATCGCCAATCGGTACTGTTCATTAGTGTTGAAGGAAACCGGTCTCTTCGGCTCAAGAGAATCTAACTTCAATGCGTGCATCCGGGTTTGGGCCACGTGGAACATACTTTCTTTTCTTCACTTCTTTTCCTTCTTCACCTTCCTCATTATCAGATCTATTACCATTCTCCAAATCCTTATCCACATCATTTGGATTTTCCTCTTCCTCTTGTTCTTCGTCTTCTTCTTCCTCTTCCTCTTCCTCTTCCTCTTGCAATCAAGCCGAGTCATTTGGATCCTCAATAGAGAACATTCGGACATGGGCATGTGCCGCCTGTGTCCAGTTTCCGATTTACTTTCTTTTGGTGACTTCGAATTTTCGGTATCTCCTTTATAGAGATTAGAATGAGACTCTGTGGTTGCCGACTTTGCGGGTGGAGCACTTTCGCATTGGTTTAACACCTTCTTCTTGTGTTGCTTGTGTCTTTGTAGCTAGTGATGACAGAGTATCCAATTCGTGTTGTCGCCGCTTTAGAGTTGTTGCAGCATCATGTTCTGGTAACTTCTTGTACCTTGGTGAAGTTCGCCTACTTACATGTGAAGGCGATGGTTCCGGGATCAGTTGGTGATGACGGTTTAGCACTTTGCGCCTGTCGACGACGCTTTGGAGTCGTTGTTGGCAATTCGATTGGAGAAATTACGCAGTTGGTTCGTAACTTGCTTTGTCTTGGTGATCGCCTTACTTGAATAATATTAGAAGATGGTTCGACATTATCGGTTTGGGACTTGTTATTTATCGAGAGATGCTTCATCAGTGTTTGCTTTGTTTTTCATCTCGCAACAACCATAGCTTAGTTAAAATGAGAATCTATATGGAAATTTGTTTACACTGCAATTGAGATGACAAGTCTTAACCTTTATTGCCAACCGCTTGACCGGCTTTTTCTTTACTGCTTCCTTGCTAGTCTTCATTATTGCAGTTCTGCCTTGCAAAAACAGAATTCAATTATCAATATGGCTCAAAAGCTAACACAAAACCATCATTTCATATCCAGAGCATGAACTCTTGTGCATATCAGTAGTCGTCCCAGACTCAAAGAAACACATCCCAATTGCCAATATTTGAACATATACTCTTAAAAAGCAATGATGACACTTAAAGACATTGTCCACAAGTGTTATTAACCAATATCACTTAAAGAAAGATGGTGTTGGACAGTAAGTGTTGGACCTTAAAACGGTACTCATTATGGGTATTTACAACAATATAAGAAAACTGAACAACAAGTCAGTTGATAATAACTGACACACTCAAGTTGATTTGTGCATCCTTATCATTTCAAATAATTATCATCAACCAAAGAAAAAAAATTGAGTTGATTTGTGCATACTTATTATCAATCAAAGCATGTTAAAAAAATGAGTTGAGTTGCATAAATGACCCAACTGAACCCAATAGCTATCTATCATGTTAAAGAAGCTATCTTGACCTAAAAAAGAAGCTATACGTAACATAATGACCTAGCATATCAATTCCTAGAATCATCATAAAAATCACATCTATACGAACATATTGACAAACTAACATATCAAATCCTATTAACAATCAAATCCTACTATCATTTCAAATACTAAATAAAGCATGTGAATAAATCAAAATCATTTGATACACACAATTTGAGTTGACACACTCTAGCAAGGAAAGAACCTGAGTTGATAATTATTGACACACATACTTATTATCATTTCAAATACTTATATATCATCA